>JASANG010003544.1:0-124610 GCA_030248215.1 Enoplolaimus lenunculus
TTGCTTTCTGTACCTGTTGCCAAATGCAAGCAGACAAAGTGAACTCCTGGGGACCCGTCTTTATCAGATGCTAACTTAGAACGAAAAAACTGTCGGGTACCCTAGATATGAATTATCATACCGTGACCACGTAGGGGACCGCGCAACAGTGCGAGATCGAAAAATATATAAGTTGGCGGTCAAGGGACGGACCTTGTAGAAAACCGAACATGACAGATGCAAGGAGGGAAATTATGTGAATAAATAAATAAATATTTATGCATATGTAGTGAGATTTTTGCACTAGAAGCGGTAAAAACATTGATGGATGATGTATGTGTATGTTGAGGTTCTTGTAGCATAAAAACAGAAAAACTACAGTTGATTGTAAGGACGTGGTGGACGGGGCTGGATCAATCCTGTCGATGGAGACCCCAACTTATGCCTCATTTCAGTGAACTCAGAAATGCTCGTACCCTAGCTATTGAATTATTATACCTGTCGTATTACCCTGTGAAATACCCGAACGATATATTTAAAGAGCTAATATGTAGATAAATATGTAAGAGCTACGCAGGGTGGGCACCAGTGTGGCACAGAGTGCACACTGGGGCCCCACCCGACACTGCGTAGCTCTTACACATGCCTTGTGCTACATATTAGCTCTTTAAATATGTGCGTTTTTTACGTTCGGGTATTTCACAGGGTAATACACGACAGGTGTGATAAGTTGGATAGGCTAGGGTACGACGGTTTTCAGTTTCTGAGTTAGCAGCTGAAAATGAGGCACGTCCCCAGTAGGTTAAGAACTCAGTCGACAGATTATCAATCCAGCCCGCTAGCCACTGAGCCACGCTGCCTTACAATCAACTGCTAGTTTTTCTGTTTTTATGCCTTACAAGAACCTCAACATACACATACATCGTGGTTCATCAATGTTTTTACCGCTTCTGCATATGAAGGCACTGCATATGCATCAACGTTTTACCGATGTGCACCATTAGCATGAGGTTTCATTTTGCCTCCTTGCATCTGCATGTCACATCCCTCGGTTTTTCTACAAGGTCGTCCCTTGACCGCCAACTTATATATTTTTGGTTCTACCGCGGCAGTTTGCCTTTGCGGTCCCATCGTGGTCACCATGTGATAAGTTGGGTATGCTAGGGTACGACGGTTTTTCGTTCTGAGTTAGCATCTGAAAATGAGGCACGTCCCCAGGGAGGTTTCATTTTGTCTGCTTGCATTTGCATATCACAACAGGTACAGAAAGCAAGAATTTCAACTTGAGAAATCGTGTAACAAAACTAAGCTGTAGTAACAGATTGACTTTCAGGTTAGGTGTTTTCGTTCGAATTAGTTTGTTTAAAATATTCTTTTTCCAATAATGTATTGCTTAGTTAGCCATGCTCAATATTTTAATTTACAATCACTAATTACAAGATGTGGTTGGAATATAACAGAATTACATATCAAACAAAACATTACAGGAAAGGTTGGCCAAATAAATGTAATTGCTTAACGTACATAATATAGATCGTTTTATATTGGAATATTTAATAATGACAACCCGAGAAAAAGACAAGAAAACATTCGTAAGTTTTGACTAATAATATTTCAATGATTCTTTAAAATGATTTTAATACAGAAGAATATAACAGCAGGTACGTAGTTCAAGAAAACACGATGTGCAGATTCATATTCTATATCGGTCTTCGATGTTTTTATCTTCTTGATTTTATATACAGATATATTAATCCTTAACGATACGCAGTCGTACAAGTTACCTAAACTTATGAAATTGATGCCAATGCTGTTTGTTTAATTGCGTTATATGCTTAAATATATATTATTTATATATGCTAATTTGGTTTGCTTGTTCTGCATAACACATGGCAATGGTTTTGTGTTTGTTCAGCAGCTGACTTACAATTACAAAGTAATGAATATAAGTATATGTTTTATATCTATATTTCATTTTAGAAGGGTCGGATGAATCAAGTTGCTGGCACGTTTGGATTGTCGTCAGGCAAACAGAAAGAACGACCTCGTATACCGCAGGACGTCAGCTGGAACTCAGGTGGCAGTTTAAATCAGGTGTGTTTTAAAAGCGTTCATTTTTTAGCATCTTACATCAAACCTAAACCATTGAAAACGTAAACTTATCTTGTTGACTTCTTCACGAGTTTATACCTAATTCGGATGAAAAAGTACGACAAAACTTCGAGTTTTTTTGCCTGAAACACAGTATGATTAGACAACAGAGCGGAATATATTTTTGAAATGCATCATTAGGCATCTGAATAGTTTGGGCAGACTATGTAGATTTTACTTGTCTCACTGAGACGTGGGTTAACGCTAGGTTCGTTGATGTTAACTTCAAATAGGTTAAAGGGTGCGCTATAGGTACCTATATTGATGACGTTTGGTCTTGCCGGTATTGCCACCCGGTTCAGTTTGTTTAATTTGTTAATGTGCGGCGTTGTCCTACACCTGTCTCAGTCACACAACTTGTATATAGTTCAAGTTCAACTAAAATGTTTTTGTTTGAAATTATTTGAGCTTGCAGTATATATATTAACTTTGGACGGATGGAATTCGGTACTTGCTTAGTTTTTCACCACAAAACCTTTAGATACTATTTTTGGTGCTCTTGGTATATTAGAACCGCCTAGTGCGGACGCGGGGGGCGGGGGCCTAAGGGCGACAGCCAGCCACCTGTCCGGAGTAGTATGCCTTGTAATTGCTGGGGAAGGGCCTATATCAATGAGGGTGGAAACTTTTTTATTTGTCAAATCATAGCTAGTGTGGCGTTGGGCGAAGTAATCAAGTATATACCTTGGACGTTGTATACTATTCTAAAACCTGGTGACTACGTATTCGGTTATTATTGATTATTTCTCCATTTCTGACACACCAACTACCAATATAGTTGTCCGTGTGCGTAATAAGTGCACTGAAGAGCGAGAGTTTTGTTAAATACAGTGGGATAAATGGTGTGAAGTGTATTGCGTTTCAACTTACCGTTGAAAGCATGTATTTACGTCTTTATACTATGGATCGACCGGATATCCGGTTCCGGTTTAATAACCGGCAAAATGCGACATCCGGTTCCGGTATCCGGTATAAACGTAACGGATACCGGATATTTGTGGTTGTGGTTCCAAACATCATAAAACTGTTTTTTTGCACGTCAGGATACTAGATATTTTGAAGCGACTGCAATTCCGAGCAATTCATTGACGAAAATAATATTGATTTATGGCGTCTGTTGGCTGACAACAATTTTTAAAAACGTCGCATGAACAAATTGACGATGATTTTTGGTTCTGTAAAACTAAACTGCAATCAATTATTGATATTAAGTTAAGTCATCGAAAACAGTTTAATAGCAAAATTCCGGTTTCGATTGATTGTGCAACCGAAATCGGAATCGGAACTCGTTTTGAATCGGAATTCTAATTAGAATCGGAATTCCGATTGCACCATGCATACATATATACATATATATATATGTATATATATAAATATATATATGTATGTATATCAGGGTGCAACCGGAATTCCGGTTCCGGTTCCGGCATTTTTTCACCTTCCGGTTCCGGTAAATTTTTACCGGATTTAAAAATTCCGGTATTATAATTTGGCCGTTTTCTTAACTTTGCTAATTTTTAAGAATCTCTTTTGAAAGCCACTTGTACTCCGAATATAAGCCATTGATGGTGGATTTCACTTCAGTCGATGATGAAAATCTAAAATATAACAGGTAAAATAAATACCTATGTTCGACGAAGGTTGTTTCACAAATAATAGAGCAAAAAATACGATTAAAATGAAATTTTTGGTGAAATGCATTGTTCACTTTCCGGTTCCGGTTCCGGTAAAATTTTCAAATTCCGGTTCCGGTAAATTGTAATTCCGGTTGCACCCTGAGTATATATATATATATATATATTTATATATACAATATATATATATCAGGGTGCAACCGGAATTCCGGTTCCGGCATTTTTTCACCTTCCGGTTCCGGTTCCGGTAAATTTTTACCGGATTTAAAAATTCCGGTATTATAATTTGGCCGTTTTCTTAACTTTGCTAATTTTTAAGAATCTCTTTTGAAAGCCAATTGTACTCCAAATATAAGCCATTGATGGTGGATTTCACTTCAGTCGATGATGAAAATCTAAAATACAACAAATAAAATAAATACCTATGTTCGACTAAGGTTATTTCACAAAAAAATAGAGCAAAAAATACGATTAAAATGAAATTTTTGGTGAAATGCGTTTTTCATTTCCGGTTCCGGTTCCGGTAAAATTTTCAAATTCCGGTTCCGGTAAATTGTAATTCTGGTTGCACCCTGATATATATATATATATATATATATATATAAATACAAATCGTGAATTCCCCCGGAACCTACGTACAAACTGGAACCTGAACCGGAAAACCGGATAACCAGAACTTGTACGAAAACATTCTCAACGCTCTGTTTGATGAACGTACCTATTTTTATGTGGCATAAACGTTCTCTTGACAAAATTTGATTTATATCAAGCAACAACACTCACAAAAACATAATGAACTGTCTCTAAGATGCGTTTGCTACGTCACGTTGGTATTTTAAACGAATTAGTACACCAATTTTAGTTTTACCGAATACTTTTATCCGTGTGATAGGGCTTTTCGCTTGCGATTTGCAGTTTGGAACCATTGAGAGTTACAGAATTATAATATATATCGGACCCTGCGCCAAAAGCTTTGTGTTGCGTACTCTAAAATCGAATGTTTATAATCAGTACCATTCGTAACGGTATTAAAACTAAAAGCTCAGGTTCCGGTTTGAAAACCTGAAACCGACCGGGACCGGAACGGGCTAAAGTGGAATTGAAACTTCCGGACGTACTTAGATACATGCTATATATGTATATTTGACGTGGTTAATCTTCTAAAGCAATAGCAATGTTATCGGTGAAAACGAAAATGCCACCATTATCTCACTAAAGGCATTAACCTCGGTTGAAATGGTATTCAAATATCAAAACGTAGCTAACAATTCTTCCTTTTGTGACTTTAACATCTCACGTCGATGCATTTAATACATTAACAACGGCGCTATTACATTGTGATATTTACGTATGTTTATTGTTTTTGTAGCGTTGCGTTTTGGTGCAATATTTGTTAGGTCCATATTACCTTTATGGACATCCAGTTTTTCCTAGGTGCTATAAAATATAGATAGGCTTGTTACGAATTAGAATATGGAGGGATAGACTGTATCATATACCCCTAAAAGAACACTGGTCTTCTTTATCAGGTTTTCCAACGCTATTGTAACCTAATAACGATTGTCAATTTATCGGAGCCTGAATTTGAAAAAATTTCTGGAAACGGAACCGGAACTCGAAAATGAAAAATACATGCCACCGAAAAATTCATTTTAATTTTTTTGCAATATTATGGATGAAATAAATAAGCCTAGTTGGACATAGGTATTCAGTTTATCTGCTGTATTTTAGATTTTCATAAATCACGAATGCGAAATTTGCCTTCGATATTTTATTGTTGGCGATTGTCAAGGTTTGCATACCATACTAATAAAATCTATTTAATTTTTATCGTCATTTATAGTAAAATACCTTAATTTCCACCATCAAAATTTTATTTCCAAAATTTTTAATTCCGGTATAAATTTACCGGAATTGGAAGGCGAAAAAATGCTGGAACCGGAATTCCGGTTGCACCCTGACCGCCAGTGGCGCACACCTTGATGTTTGTATGAAAATCTGCCAATATTTGGTTTGAGTCTCAGGTACCAAGATAGACGGGTCGTTAGTGCAACAATATGTCACGGCATT
Source organism: Enoplolaimus lenunculus (assembly GCA_030248215.1). NCBI lineage: Eukaryota > Metazoa > Nematoda > Enoplea > Enoplida > Thoracostomopsidae > Enoplolaimus > Enoplolaimus lenunculus. The sequence continues at coordinate 5,835 of JASANG010003544.1, forward strand.
CATTGCATTCGTGTACGTATTATTTTAACAATACATTGTTTACGTATACTATTAAATATACGCCAAGATATAGTTACTTCGTTATATCGGTAATCTGGCCCATGTTACTTTAAGGGGCTGTCCAGGTTTCTGGTAAGTTCATAAAAAAGTAGGTTTAGATTCTATATTACATTTTTTGGCTTAGGCTTAGGCTTACAAACACATTTTTGCAACGCTTAGTCTTAGGCTTAGGCTTTGGCTTAGGAATACGTTTAATCTACTGTTACGCCCCTTGAAGTAACATTGGCCGGTAATCTTATCTAACATTTTTCGGTGGGTTGGGATTGCGATAACATTTTTGGTTAATTTTTAGTTTTCAGCTGAAGTTTAGCGTTTAGACATTTCGGTGAACACTTGAGTCGTATTGTTGCAGTAATAAGTCGGGTGTTCATTGGCGGTGTATCCCTGTATTGTGTAGGTTACGTAGTCAATAGAGGCATAGATTAATACTTTAAATGAACCTGTATCAGGGTGGCAACAAAGGTTCGGATTCGGATTCGGCCAAAATTTGAGGTTCGGATTCGGATTCGGTTGTGGAAAAGCCGAATCCAGTAAAGTTCGGCAATATGATTTTTTTATTTTTAAGCAATACAATTTTTAAATACCTTGCTATAAAAATCAATATTTTTTATTTTAGGTGAGAAATCTCAGAACGACGTCGGAACGAAATATATTAACGTATTAAAAGGTATACGGCTGGCATTGCGTTTATATTATGAAACAAATTATAGATACATATATCTGAAATTTGCAACATGCAGGATTCGGTTTCGGATTCGGCAAATTAGCACTGGATTTGGATTCGGATTCGGTCAAATCGTGAATTCGATGCCACCCTGACCTGGTTTTGTATGTAGCTAGAGGCGATAGGTGGAAGTTTTCGGTTGGTTTGTGTATTTGAGATGTAATCCTAAGCCAAAGTTTAACCATAAACCTAATCTTAAGCCAAATTTTAGCCATAAACCTAAGCCTAAGCTTCCTGTTCACTAAGTCCTTTAAGACTACAGTTTCCGTCCGTGTGGGAAGGCCGCTATTTTAGACTTGGGCGGAGTTCCTGATGTTTAGAAATTAACAACGTAGGTTTTATTGATCATATGAAGCTTTTTTAAAGTTTTGTTGATTTTTGGTATTAAAAGGTATATACCTTTATTTAGGAACATTAGGGTGTTAGTGGCGGGATGTAAACGGATAGTAAAAATAACGGAAACGGAAAACGGATGTTGAAGTATAAAAGTTAACGATATATTTTTTCTGCCAACACTGTCAATATAACGAACAAGGGCGGAACAGTATTATAAGCATATTCCTAAGCCTAAGCCTAAGCGTAAGAATGAGCATATTCCTAAGCCTAACCTAAGCCTAAACGTAAGCCAAGCAAAAATTAGTCTAAAGGTTAAACTTACTCTTTTCTAGACCAACGCCTCATCTTTACATGGGCCACCAGATAGTACAACTTGAAATAACCAACTTTATGTCGAAAACCTGGGCACCGGTACTTTTAGAGGCGTCTTATTTTCAAGCGTCACCTTAATTGAAAAGATTCTTAATTTTTGGTTAAAGTTTACTTTAGGTCTTAGCTTCATTGGCCAATGTAAAGAACAGAGGCGGAACAGTATTATAAGCAAAAATTCATAAGCCTAATTACAAAATGAGCAGTTTTGCAATTAGTTCAATTTTATTAATAACTTTTTGATTAAAAATCGAATGTGTTTTCGCAAAACGTGATGATTGAACATGTTTTCCAAATACTTGAACAATAATTCAGTAATGAAAATTATTTCATATTCCGGTTCCTGTTCCTGCATAAGCAAACAATTCTTATTACGGTTAAAACTTAGTTCCTGTTGTTGAAACTCGTGGGTGTCTGTATACTGCATATACGTACAAAATGTATATAGTGACGATTATATGAGTTTTTAATTGTTACCACTGCGGTTATGCGGCGATTTTTGAACGAGAGAACTTCGATCGCCATCAACAAAAAATCAACTGACTCAAGATCGAGCAACGATCCTTTGACTGCAAGGTCGAGATCAGCTTTGCTGCAGTATCAAAATAATCAAGGTACCCTTAATTGTGGTGGTCTTGGTGGTGCTGGTGATATAGTCAAACCTGTTGGAGGTTCAACTGGAGCAGAAGAAAGTAGTGATAATCTTGATGAGGACACAAAGCGAACGGGATTCAACGGGACGCTGTCGCCAGTGAGAAATTTGTCCGAATTACAGATGGCTCCTGAATCGACTGGTTCGAGCTGTCCGGATGGCCAAGTTGAGCAGCGAGATCGCGTCGATCGAAGTTGGAATGGAAATATTGGGGTAGAAATGGGTGCTGAATCGACTGGTTCGAGCTATCCGGATGGCCAGGTTGAGCAGCGAGATCGCGTCGATCGAAGTTGGAATGGAAATATTGGGGTAGAAATGGGTGCTGAATCGACTGGTTCGAGCTGTCCGGATGGCCAGGTTGAGCAGCGAGATCGCGTCGATCGAAGTTGGAATGGAAATATTGGCCATCGATTGCAGCGAGTATATTCGGTTGTTGGTGCTGGTGACACCAGTGCGTCGGCGGTGGCTAAAATGTCGATTTCGAAACGGAAAAAGGCCACTGTCAAGTTGAAACGCAGAGTATCACAGATTTTTGCTCATGTATGTATGAGCAAAATAAGAGTGTGTGTGACACGTGCGATTTTTGAACGGTTGATCCATGCGGCATAACGTGTGCTTTTTTTAATTGTCCGTATACTCAAATGCGAATAGCACCTATCACCAGTGAGTGATCGGTTTTCAAACTGACGAACCTCTGTATTTGCGCGATCTCAAAATTGGTACAGAAGTAGAAGGAATCAAATGCGGACAATGTGCTCAATTTCCGAACATCACCATACCATGGTTCTAAAGTTACAAGACCTATCATCAACTGGTGATTTCGCAATCGTATTCGGAATCGGGCGCGAGAATCGGTCAAATCATGAGTCCGGCGCCACCGCTTTTACAAATCGTAGCCATATATGTCGTAGGCCAGTCACTATTCAGGCCCATTACTAATTGGCCTAAACCAATTTGTTACCAATTAGATTTGTTTTTTGTACAGACGCAATACCGTTAATCAATCAGCGTTGGGGTTTGACAATGCTGTTGTTTTGCTATGTCATGCAATCACTATTTGGCCTAGGCGAATCTGATATTTGCTCAGTATATCAGATTGGCCTACGCCAATTGGTAATTGGCCTTAAATAGCAAATTGGCCTGCGACATCTTATACATTGAAGCTGAACCATACGTACTAGTCTACAGCTTTACTGGAAAAAATAGGAATGGCGTGAAAGTGAGGTTTAAGTATTGTCTTACAGGTACATATATCGGAAAGTAAACCAAAATTTTTATCACTGTTCCGCATAGTAGGTTAATTCTAAAACCTGTAAGTACGACAGGAATATTTTATGCCTGTGTGATACTTTGTCAATCATTTCTTGAAAAGAAAAATTCGCAAAACACAGAATTTCAGGTAATTTTTATAGTCGAGTCGTAGCGAATAACATTTTTTGCAATTTCTTTGTTGTTTGTTTTGATTTTTTGTAATTTATTTGTTATTTGGTTTGATTTTTGTAATTTATTTGTTATTTGGTTTCATTTTTGTAATTTGTTTGTTATTTGTTTTGATTTTTGTAATTTATTTGTTATTTGTTTGTTTTGATTTTTGTAATGTATTTGTAATTTGTTTTGATTTTTGTTATTTATTTGTTATTTGTTTTGATAATTGTAATTTATTTGTTATTTGTTTTGATAATTGTAATTTATTTGTTATTTGTTTTGATTTTTGTAATTTATTTGTTACGTACTTGTTTTGATTTTTGTAATTTATGTGTAATTTGTTTTGATTTTTGTAATTTATGTGTTATTTTGCTTGGATTTTTGTAATTTATTTGTTATTTTGTTTTGATTTTTGGAATTTATTTGTTATTTTGTTTTGATTTTTGGTATTTATTTGTTATTTTGTTTTGAGTTTTGTAATTTATTTGTTATGTGTTTTGTTTTTTGTAATTTATGTTATATTTTGTTTGTTATATTTTGTTTTGATTTTTGTAATTTATTTGTTATTTTGTTTTGTATATTGTAATTTATTTGTTATTTGTTTTGATTTTTGTTATTTATTTATTTGTTTTGATTTTTGTTATTTATTTATTTGTTTTGATTTTTGTAATTTATTTGTTATTTTGTTTTGATTTTTGTATTTTATTTGTTATTTTTTGTTTTGATTGAATTCCAGACAGATGATATGGCGTCACCGTCAGAAACAACGCTGCCAAATCCAGATTATTTTCGCGAAGAAGAAGTTTTGCAGTGTTTTGAAAAAATTCTGGTACGTAAGCTTTGTGGGAGTTGTAGTTATTTACGATATTTGGTTGAGAATATTTGCTCGTTCCAATTCAAAGCGGACCTAATCTCTTTTTAGTTTTTTTTTGAAAATTTTATGCGATATAAATTTGAAAATTTAGCAAATATGTAGTACTGTTGCTGGCGGAATTTGTTGAAATGCAGGATGTACACGCATATAACTTCGGGTTGGTTAAAAAATTTGTCCCTATAGTGTAACCTACATAATTTATATTTGCGCCATATTATTAGTATGTATGCATTACAAGTTTTGGCATATCAGTGAGCGAAGCTCGGAGTTTCCCCGAAGCGTTTTACGTTTTGTAGTTGGAGGTTGAAAGGTGGACGCCCGTCCATCCGTCCGTTTGTTCGAAAACAATCTCAGGAACCGCTGAATCGATTTTGATGTACTTTTTTGTTTGAAAGTTTATTATCCTATGATGTTAACCCCGCATTGGGGTTTTTAGCATTTTAAGCCGTTTTTAGCTACAGGCTAATTTGCAGAATTGGTTAAAGCTAAATTACGACTTTTTACTGTACTCCACTAATTATTAAAGTTACAAGCAATCTATGTAGTGATAGTTGCAAATTACGCTTCTTGTATTGATAAAATTTAATACAGAAGATGTTTCAGTGAAAATTCCCGACAGGAACTAAATTTCCTAAATTTTTAAATATATATATATAATACACATATACATACTGTATAAGAATTTGCTAATTGAAGTGAAGTTCGGGGGTGTATTTTTTAGCTTTAAAATTTTTTTCAATTAATTATAGGAGGATATGGATATCAGAGAAGATCGAAGAAAACCGTTGCGAATGCTCGATTTGGACAAAAAGCGTCAGTTCATTAAACAAAATTTGCGTGTTCATCAGGTATGAAAATGAGTGTATTTTTTGTGTTTAGTTTATGCATCGCCGGAACGCGAAAATGTTACGAATTTTTACTTTAGTTTCGCTGAAGTAGTGATTTTGTCATACTGTAAGACGTCGAATAAGATATGCAGGGTTCACATTATTGTTCTTGGCTGTCACATCGACAATGATAGTCAGTATTAATTGCAACGAATGTCAAGTACTTTTAAAACTAGAAATCGTTAATTTGATCTTCGGGTTAGGTTGTGATTAATGGCAGCTTGGTCGTGCTTATTGGCTGTCGATCTGAGAGAAATGTGAAGGTTTCGGTTTTGCAGTGTCAAACATGCTTAATCGTAGCATACTTGGGGTTATAACGAAAGGCAAAAATGGCGTCGCTGTTGGTGATTTAGACTCCGTGAAGTAATTGCAGGGAACGCGTCCAGCTGAGCGACCCGATTATTTTTTCGAAAAGCTTACAATGACTGATAATACATCGACATCGCGCAATCAACTAATGAATAATCTCGCTGATCTGAGAGTGCTGTTGCGTACGAAGCCGCTGAGGTACGTATGTTGTAAGTAGGACGCGGTATCATATTATGATGTAGCTGTTGAGTACGTCGTTCTTGTTTGGGTAACGTTGGACTCAAGACTCAACACATCTTTGGTCTAAGTTCTATGCTGAATTTGTTGAAATGAGTAAGTTGTAAAATTATGCTTTGTCTTTCCTAATACCATAGTGTTGTGCTAGATTTAAATGCTAATTTCGTTACAGCAGTAGCTTACATTGTTTGCTGATTTTTAATATTCATTGCAGTTGGCATCAAGATTTTGGAACAATCGGACTTCATAAATTGCTCGTGTTGCTAAGTCAGCTGTCTGAAATGTAAGTTTGGCATATAAGATTAGCATTGTCATAATCACTGATATTGAATCAGTCACAATTGAGCGTAGCTCAGATTGCGATGCTAATGATGGATGCAAAAATTGAATAAATTTGTTTTTGCGCCGTGAAATACTATTCTATTGAATATGCATCAGATTCTGAATGTTAAGATTTATTTGAGTGTGTGCAAGCTAGAAAAACAAATATCTTGAATGATTTCGAATTTTCTAACGTATCTTTTCTTTATTATATTTCGTTATAAGATTATTGATGGGATGTTAATCTTAAACTCTTTTATCCTGTGGAATATATATTAGAAGTATAAATATTTTCATTACACAAGGTTATACCCTCGGTGTGACATCATGGCTACTTTATTGCGTCAACAAAGAGTCGATATAGACTCTTTTTACAAGAGTGTGCAACTGGGCACAGTCTGTGTAGGAAAGAATGCACCCGGCACGCGTTGCGTTTTTGGCTAACCCCTTATTTAGAGGGGGGTACAACCAGTGCGAATCGCATGACTTTATCTATGCGGTGTCAAACATGCTCCCGTTGTAGTTTAATTTAGGGATATTCATGTGATAGCGACCCCCCTCTAAACAAGGGGGTCGGCCAAAAACGCAACGCCCAGCGGTACATTTTGTACCATGCTGGACTCCAAGAGTTGCGCACTCTTGTCATGATCCACTCTTGGTTCAACTAAGAGTGGATGATGTCCACCTTGCAGAAGAGTGTGAAACTGCTTGAGCTGTGCATGGTACTAAATGTACCAGCACGCGTTGCATTTTTGTTCGACCCCCCCTCAATCAAGGGGGGGGGGTTTAAGCAAGAGATTAACAATAAAGTATGCTACAGTACACCTACCCCTTCATTTAAGGGGGGTCAACTATGTTTAATCACACTAACAATGGTAACGGTTTATAATGCTATTGTCTTAAACAAGGGGTTACAATTTGCTAGTAGCATCCAGGTTCGCTGCGTGTATGATTATATTAACCCAATAATTTTACTACGATATAAAACTGCATACAGATCCCCTCTAAACAAGGGGGGTAGGCCAAAAACGCAACGCGTGCCGGGTACATTCTTTAATACACAGAATGTACCCAGTTGCACACTCTTATTATAAAGAGTGGTCATCCACTCTTGGTTCAACCAATTAATATTTTTTGTTTTAGAATAAATCAAGGCTACTCGGATTTTAGTCACGAGAAACGCGTGCAGACCGAATGTATGAAGTGTATTATTGAATTTGCAAACACAGCTGTAAGTTGACTGTATTAATTGCTAGTGATATTATGTTAATTTTGCGTTTTTTATCATTTATTTACTGACTTTTTGGCTGGTTTTCAATTTTGTGTTTGCAGAGTTTTAACCGTTAGTGTCGAGCGTACTGCTGCTTCAGTTTGGAATTATGCCAATCGAACCCGGCTTTTCGGTCTGGTTTTCGGTGCTTAGCGAATTGAGTGCCGTATATCTAGAACCAAGATTCGATGATGACTCTATTTACAAGAGTGTGCAACCAAGGGTGGATGATCACTCTTTATCTCAAGAGTGTGCAACTGGATACATTCTGTGTATTAAAGAATGTAGCAGCACGCGTTGCATTTTTGTTCGACCCCCCTTCTCAATCGGGGGGGGGGGGGTAAACAAGAGATTAACAGTATGCTTCAGTACACCTGCCCCCTCTTAAACATGGGGGTTACAATTTCCTCCTTTACTACGATATAAAACTGCATAAAGACCCCCCTAAAAATGGGGGGTATGCCAAAAACGCAACGCGTGCCGGGTACATTCTTTAATACACAGAATGTACCCAGTTGCACACTCTTGTTATAAAGGGTGGTCATCCACTCTTGGTGCAACTGAGTACACTCTGTGTAGAAAAGAATGTACTCAGAGCATGTTGTGTTCTTGCCCTAACCCCCTTTATTTAAACGAGGGTACAACCAGTGTGAGCCATGGCACTTTATGTATGCGGAGTCCAACATGGTCACTGTATAGTTTAATTATTTAAGTATTCACGTGATAGCGAGTCCCCTTTAAACATGTGTGGTCGACCAAAAACGCAACGCCCGGTGGTATATCTGCCATGTGACACCCAAAGAGTTGCACACTCTTGTAATTATCCACTCTTGATAGAACTAAGCTTACAAGAAGTCCAAATTTACGGCAAGATGTGTGGATTTCATCAAATTTGATAAATGTCTTTTCTTTTGTAGAATGGAATTCGGCAATTTTTCTCGAAACGTGATTCATTCTATATTATTGTTGCGTCATTAAATATCCTAAGTCCAGCAACAATGCTTGAAGCTTTGACGTTTTTGGCATCCCTAACACTTATTAATGAAGGTGATATGCAAGGGTAAGAATGATTTACTGAGTTGTTAGTTGTGCCGGGTTCCGGTGTACTTTAGTGTGGTGTTATTAAAAGTTGTTGCAAAATTTTTTCGTGGGTAAAATAATATTTCGGCTTTGCATGCTGTGGTTTTCGTGACAGCGTGTTATTGTTGTAAGCGATTTTTTGTTTCGGCTAATGTTTGTGCTAACTAATAGTTCTAGGTTTGAATTGTTTTTCAAACTTTTTGCAAATATTTGGGACGATGGAGCGCGTCAGAGTTTTGAGAATTACTTGTGTGCACCGGTAATTAACGGGTGACAGTGTGATCTTTTTTCAATAAGTGGAATTTGTCTATTGAATGGTTTAAAAATTATTCATTTCAGAACACGACGAGTGCTCGAAGCTTTAACAGAATTTGGTGAACACACTCAACAAGATCGTTTTCTGCCTATTGTATTGGCTTTATTTGCGGAGGATAACCGACCGTTGCAGGTTAGTTCTATATTGTTATATTTGTTTTTCTAAAGTAGTTGCGTAGTTAAATTTGTTAGTGTTAACGGTTTGTCTGTTTCAAACTCAATAATCATATCTTAAACCCGTACATCTCGCCAGATTCAAAGTCCAATACCGTGAGCCGGATTCTGTAAACACAAAAAATTGACAGTCAAAAATATTCAAAGTGACAGTAGTACCCGGACCGTAAAGCTCTACGTTAGAGCGATAGTTGATGCTAAATTGTAAAGCTGAACATTGCGCAACCGTATTAACTTGAGATTCATTGAGTAAGTTTGTATTTGTGGGTATTAGTTTTGACGTCAAATTTGATTAGGAAAACAATTAACCAAAAATACAAACAATACCATTTCAACATTCATATATTCTGCAGAATATTTTTTTGCAAATTTTTTTGCAAATTTAGAATTCCTGATCTTGTAAAATTTTCTAGTTGATGCGTAGAAGTAAGAAATAAGTTGATTGTGTTCGAGATGTTATTAGATTTACAGTGATATTGTATTGAATATTTGTCATTGTTTTAGAAGGCAGCGTTAATGGTGATTAACGGGCTTATTAACAATCAAGATGAACTTGATAGGCGGATTAGTATACGAAATCAATTCATGCGGACCGGAATGAACGAAATTGTTGAGGTAAGGATCATTGTAGTCTCAAAATGGTTGTAGCGTCTATCATTAGTTAGCGATACGTTTCTAGAAAGATAATATAAGTTTTAGGCTGTTCGGAAATTATATTTGACTTGGCAAGCGTATTAAAATTTTGGGGAGTTTCATGCACTGAAGGTACTGCATATAACTTTTACCACCTGGGGATTGGTGCTAAACAAAGTGTTTGCTGATTTTCTTATTAATAAAACCTTTTTATGTGTGAGTATCTTTGCTTAAAAAATTTGTTGCAGATAATTTAATTGAAGTTTAATTGGGAAACCTATCGGGTGTCTTTTTTGACCGTAGTTATACGATCGCATTTTGTGCGTTTGACCGTATCCACGGAAAAATTTTAGTGAAACGCTCTATATGATACTGCTTGACTTAGAATTACTGTGTCGCGTAAGGATTGATTTTGATTTTAACTATAGTGTTATTTGTTGGTTATTGGCTATTGTTTAGGAATTACGAGATGTGCCCGATTTGGCAATTCAACTTGAAGTGTTCGAAGATCAAAAACTACAAGACAACGAAGATTATTTTGGACGCATGGAAAGCATTAACGCGGATTTCAAATATCCTTTTTTGCCTGGACAGGATAGGTCGTTTATTGAACTGGCTTAGAGTGGCGTTATTGTTTTGGTATGACGTCCCCCAGTGCCGGACGGCGCCGCAAGTCCAGTATTGTTATTTAGAAATTGGTTTGTAGTGTGGGATGGCAGTGAGTGTACAATGCAATAAGGAACCAAGCGGGTATTGGAATTTTCAAGAAGTCAGGCGTCACATTAAGATTTGTTTAAGTTCAGGATTGTGGAACGATTAATATGTTACTAAATGTTCTAAGGTTAAATGTTCTAAGGTAATGTTACCTGCATCGGTTGCAGTATAGGTGTAAAAGTGTACGACGGTTTGTTTGTAAGAACTATGTGAAATTTGCCTGTTAATTGCACGATGTCAAAGGTTACGCTGTGTATTCAGAAAGTACCTATGGCTTGTGAGTAAAGAACTATTTTGGAAACCTTAAGCATAATGGCTGCGTTTCTGAAATTTTACTCAAGTAATTATTAAAGTTGGGGTTAAGTACTTAGTTATGTCGGTGAAATGCGCGCGTATGTACAATCAGAGTGCAACCATGATGTATTTGGTTAATATTCGGTTCCGGTAAACTATTTCAGTTCGGATCAGGTATCCGGTACATATCCGGTCATACGCTGGTGTATATGGCAAGCAGGTAGGGTTCCTAAAATCACATATATGTGTGTTTGTGTGGATGTCGTGAAGTCGCTTACTTCATCAGCTGATATTTTTTGTTTTAGCAGGTAAACAATGAACAAGTTCGGTTTGTGTTACCAGGATTCTGTGCAGTCACGATGTGCAGTAATTCGCTGGTTGCTTGGCCCGTATTCTCAAGTGTGTGTAACACCTATCACCAGTAAGTCATAGAGCAAACAGTGAATGTTTAGGCTCAAAATTCAGCACATTTGTTGCATATGATTTTGCTCTTACTCCTATAGTATTTTTGAGTTCAACAACAACTGCAATTGTTGCGTAGTGAGTTTGACAAGTATTACTAAGTGATGATAGTTGCTATGCACGTTTGAGAATATGGACCCTAGTTAGAACAACTAACGTGTTGTTAGAGTGATACGTCATGTGACTTGTATTTGACTTAAGGACGTGTTTAGAAACGAGAAATCGATCGAGTAGTTTTATTCAGGTGGATTAGTAGGCAGGGATGCTTTATAAGGATTTTTGAAATGTAAACTATATTATGTTGCACTGGATTCTTCATTGCATATTGCAATTGTGTCGAAGCTTCAGATTGGTGATCGCTGTTTAATTTATGTATGTCTGTTTATTAAGTTAGAATGGCCACAATACGTAATTTAGTCATGCTTGCGAGCAGGGTGCAACCGGAGATGAAAAAAATGGAGCCGGATGTGAATCCGGTGGTGAAGTAAAATTACTTAATATTGACTGGGTTTCTGAATGTGTGCTTTTAAGTATTTATTTAAATCTCCGACTCAAGTAAATAGTGAAGTTATTGAGTGAAAACAAATAACCACCAGATGTGAGTCATTGTCATAACAAGAAAGTTATAGTTTTGCTTTATATTAAGGAGGCACCATTGGTCCATAATTTTAAATAGAGAATGGATAATATGCCTCAGCTGTCAATCTATAATGTATAAAATTTAGTTAGTGGCTTAAGTATTCACTTAATTTAAGTGCATTTTTAAAAACGACAAAAGTGTTAAGTAATTGCTAAACACATATGTACTAAGTCGTACTTAGGTAGGGTTTTAGAAATCCAACCAATATTATTGCTAAATTTTTAAACTTTAACAAAAATCTGCAAAAAATAATGTCAAAAAATTATTTTAAGATTTTCATTTTGCAAAATCTCGGCAGTTAAACGTTTCGAAAGTACCTCGAAAACACACATACACGTTTTTTGCAAATAACAGAACCATGGTATAATTGTAATAAATTTCACAACCGAAACTGCCGGAACGTCCAGCAAAAATCCACCGTAACTGGAGGATGATTTTCTGCCGGAGCCGAAGACAGACCCTTGGTTGTACTCTGCGTGCTAGCTAAGTTTTGGAATTGACCTGGATCGACCAGCTTGGGTCAGTAGTTGCAGGGGCGTATTTAAGGGGTGGAATATAGGAATATACCGACTCCCGAAATTTCTACAAAGATAAGAAACAAAGCACTTTTAACCTGATTTAGCATAAGATTCCAAAAAATGTTAAAGGCCGAAATATGTTTACGAGATTTACCGTTCCGAAATGAAATTCTGGCTTCGCTTCTGATTATTAATTGGCAAAGTTAGCGCAACGTTGATAGTTGGGCGTAAGCCCCTGTCAGAAATTTTTTTGTTAAAATGGTAACGTAGCTACCTTACAATTGTTTCCCTCAGAAAATTGTTTTGTGAAAAACACAATATTTTTCCAATTTTGCGCCCTTAGATAATTTTTTGGTGATTAAAATGATAAGTTCTCACTACCTATCTTACAATGTTTCGCCCTCGGAAAACTTTTTTTGGTTATAACATGATAAGGTACCTACCTTACAATTTTTCGCCCTTGGAAAATTTTTTTTGATTATAACATGATAAGGTCCCTACCTTACAATTTTTCGCCCTCAGAAAACTTTTTTGGTTATAACATGATAAGGTGCCTACCTTACAATTTTTCGCCCTCAGAAAACTTTTCGGTAATAAAATAATAAAGTTCCTACATACCTTACAATTTTGCGTTTCATAACCTTTGCCATCCCGCACTGCCCCCCTGTCAATTATTTTTCCATCCGCCTCTGATAGTTTATGTTGCAATGCTGTTTACTAGCGTTGGCTGAGAAACTAAACGAACCAGGTTAGCAGTCGATGGTCGTCAAATTATGTGTCAGCAACTGCTGTATGTTCGAAATGATATGGGCCAATCAGATTAAGCGAGTTCGTCGAACATTTAAATCAAAATGACACCAAAAAAGTGACAGAGATGAACTAAGACAGTCAAGGGATACCGTACGAGTAAATCTAATCGCCGTATTGTGTGTTGTCCGGCCTATTAAGGGGGGAGTGTACCATCAGAATGTGAGGAACATTGGTCGAATTTGGGGTGGGGGGCACGGCCCATTTGTGTCTCCCTGGACCGAAAATAATTGGGTGATGACTTGATCTGCTTATGAACTCAAATAAGAATACATTGCATGGAATGTTTATTTTAAGTTAAACCGGTATTTATTGCACGGTATTGTTATATATTTATTTCTTAGATGCTTTGTTGTTGTGTTTGTATGTTCTCGATATGTTTGAAGCTTTCAAACAGTGTAAGTATGATGTATACCGTGGTTAATTGAAAGGATTTAGGTTTAGGTTTAGGTTTGAGCAGTGGCGGATCCAGAAATTTGTAAAAGGGACCAGCGATAGATATTCATTCATTCTTTATTGGCGAATAACGTATGTATATAAAGGTCGGACGAGCAAGAGATAAAATTGAATTGAATATTACAACCAATAAAAATAGTTAGAAAGAAACAAGCGTGTTTATATCTAACCTAATTTTCGATTAATGCGAATATGAAACCAGCACCATGTTTGTGCTAAGCTTTAATGCAAAATGTTGGTTTTGATGTTTGTTGGGGGGGGGGGTATGGGTATGGTGGCCCCCCTATGCATCGACCGCAAAGTTTCAGATATGATTTATGCGGTAATTATTCATTCAGTTCAGGGACTGCTAGAGACACGCCTATTACTATCAATTTAGTTTCTTTTCAGAATTTTTAGGTCAGTGGTTAGGATTACGTAATGAATAATTCCGGATCCGGTTTTGCCGTTGTCAGAAATTCCGGATCTGGATTCGGGTCCGAGTTATACATTTTTCTTGTTTTACGAGGCAATATAATAGAACAGGACCGTAGCAGTAGTAGTATTAAACATATTTCTAAGCCTAAGCAAAAAATTGGTCTGACAATTGCAGTCCCGCAGAAAAACGTTCCGTCTCTGATCTTTACATGAGTCGTTTTACGTCTATTTGGTACGTAATAGATTGTAGTATTAACACAACTATGAAGCTGAAATTATATGGACGTCAGTCTCGTATAGCCTCTGCTGATTGTTGCATATCGTTTGATTCATATGACTCTGATAACGTAAGTTGCCCCGGGTCTGCCAAAAACCCTGTCACGGGCCGTGGGGCCGTGACGCCACTGATGTTCATTATGAGTCAGCCGTGAAGTTGCCAAAGTTGCCAGCCGATAGAATAGTTGCTGAGCATGAGTTTAAGCCGTTGTGGCAATTTGGCATGCCGTGCAGAGTGGGATGTGGGTAAGGATGTTTTTACCCGACCCGCGCTTTACCACCCATGCAAATACAATTTTTTACCCGCGGGTTCACCCACGCTAAAAAGATAGATCTGCCCACGACGACCCAGCTTTTACCCTCACGTGAAGTTGAACCAGTCCGTATTTCAAAGATCGTTGGTGATTTGCACTTTAATGACGTTTTGCGATATAGCTCCAATGGAATTTTACACATGAAAGCTTTTACTAGAAACAACAAAATTTGAAACCCAACTAAAAATAAAGCACAGAACTTTTGCGTTTTTCAACGCTCACTGACTTTGTTTAGCTAATAGCGTATGTTTTTGCACCTTAATTTTTAAAGGTTTGCCGCCGGTATAGGCTGTCAATCTTTTAGCCACGTGATACAAATCGTTACGCGCGGGTATACCCACGGCTGAAATTTCTTACCCGACTCGAGTCTCACCCCACGGCTGAAATTTCTTACCCGACTCGAGTCTCACCCCACGGCTGAAATTTCTTACCCGACTCGAGTCTCACCCCACGGCTGAAATTTCTTACCCGACTCGAGTCTCACTCCACGGCTGAAATTTCTTACCCGACTCGAGGCTCACTCTGACGCCGTGTAGTGTCAAGTTGACGCTGTTCCGCTCATTTTGACTGCTGCTTGCAATATTGGAACATGACTTGAGTTTTACAAATAGATCGAGTTGAAGAGCATGTTTTTTGTTCATTTTTGCTTTTGATTTCGTACTAATAAATCTTTGGTACGTACGGTTTTTTGAAGGATTTGAGTTTAATTGTAACGCGTTGAAACTGATCATTCAGCTTCTACTGGGGTTTTACTTTTGCTCCGAAATGAGCGGATACTTGGTGCTTATTGTAGCTTTCGACTGCTGGTCAACGCCAGCGCGACGTCTTTGAATCAAACCGCTGGAAAGCTGTAAAAGTATTAAATGAGACAACGCGAGTGGCGTGGGAAATGCCGCAGGTGGAACGTTCGGCGCCACGGCGTCTGGTGTCGAAAATTCGACCGCATCTGAAGGGTTTGAAGCGAAGTAAGCTGGAGTTGTCTGAGAACCGGTTACAGCGACTGGATATTGCGTCCTGGCGAGCGTCGGGTAAATTGAAGCGTATCGCGTGTCACGATGTGAAATGTTCGTTTGAGCGTAAGGCTGTAAATCAAAACGTGTGTAGCGTACAGCAAAGCCAAGATTCGGAGGGTTCGGGGTTAGGGAAGGGTTCGTGGGTGGAGTCGGAGTCAGATTTAGATTTAGCGCGGCTCGATGGGAACAGTCGTTTGGACCGCGGTGACGCAGACAGTAGAAAGCGGCCGAGAGAATTGAGATCTGCAAGTAGTTTACTTGGGATGATGAGGGCTGAAGATGCTGCTGTTGGTGGTGTTTGTTGTTTATTTGGCGATAAGTGCGTTTTGCGGAAGCGTAGTGATGCCGAACCGTCTGTTTTGCGGAATTTTTCACTGGCGAAATCGAAATGCGGTCAAGCGAATGTAACTCGAGCTGAGAAAGGACAGAAACGTGGGCAGTTGGACTCGTGGGCGTCGGTAAATGATCAGGTCACAACCGGAAGTAAAAGTTGGAGTGGCGTGTCTAGTCAAATAGAAAATCAAGGCGGAACGAGAGGTTGCGGGTTGGGTGAGGCGATAGGGTTACGGAAGTATAAGTCGACGGCTGATAGCGATTGTTGTAGTTTGTGGGGCAGCATTTGTTCATGTTTTCGGGGGGTTGGAGATGATGAAGTTTTCAGCGAATCGAGTGCTGTTAGTGAGAGACGGAAGCAAAGCGCGGTGGTTAGGAGTCAGCCGAGTCTGCGTAGTCATGCGTGGTCTACTGTCAGGTACAGGGTAAATTGCGCTTTGCGTGTACTATCAGTTTGAGGTCTGTTTGTGTATGAAGGCGGTCTGCTTAATAAGACTGCCGCTTCGCTACAGACACGGGGACGTGCGGTCTCGGCAAGTTTCAGTATTTGGTTCTTGTTTTTGTGAGTCTCAGTAGGTTTTGAATTAACCGGCAATTTATGAACAGATATGTACATCGATTTATGCTGTAAAAGCATACAACACAGAAGTTCGAAAAACATTCAAAACTTTTGTTACAAAATATTTTATTTTGATTTTCGGTAACGAATCAAAGTTTACCGAGATCGAGACTCAGAAGCCTTGGTCTCTCTTGGTTTTAAAAGCGACCGTACATCCGTGTGCGCAGACTCACGCACACCCAGTCACGCACAGACACTCACGCACACCCACACGCACTCACATACACACACTCACGCACACACACACTCAAGCACACACTCACACACTCACTCACTCACTCACACGCACACACACTCACGCACTCACTCACACGCACACACACTCACACACATTCATAATAATTTGACGAGGGACGCCAGCCGACACAAACCCAACAATTTTTGATTGCAATTTAGTTTGCGGTGCCGTCAATTATTTCACGGCAAAGTGGTTGTTGGCAAAGATTGTGTTTTAGCGAAATTTACAAGCGGATTAATTAAACTATTGTGAGAAGTATCATCGCATACGTAGGCTGAGTTTCGCTTAATACCTTGTTGATTATGAAGCTGTTCAGGAGCTGAGCAGTAAAATATTACACACATTCGGTTGTCAACTGTACACTGCATTCCAAACTGAATATGCGTTGAGTATGCGTTGAATTAGCGTTGAAATAAGCGTTCCGATAGCATTTTGTGTTGTTGAATTACAATCAAACTTTACGCATTTTTGTCGTGTTTTTCCTTAACCGCTTTCGTATCCAGTTTTACCAATGCACGCGATATTTTCGAAGTGCTCAACTCGAATGTTGCCGGCAGTGTTGCGTACGACTCGTTTGTCGCCATTCTACAACTGTTGCTGTTTGTCCCGGAAGATTTCGATGTCAAGTAAGCGTGTGTGTCGCATGGTGTGTTGCTTTGTTTATTTGTCGCACGCTTGCACTAAAGTGTCAACAGTCGATGATCACTCGAACATGAGTGTGCAACTGCCGAAATTTGTATGGTATAAAATGTATCTCCGGGCGTTGTATTTTTGGCCGACCCTCACCCCCCTCTATATTTAGAAGGAGGGGTAGTTGATATTTGAAACGTAGAATGTGCATGCTTTTACAAATGCAGCAGGTGCAAACATAAGATAAATTATGTAGTATGGCGCAAATTGGAAATTTTGGCAATACACACTCAGCAATTTTATATAAATAAGTCAGAATAATATGCCAATTTTTCTTAAATTTTAAAATGAGAAAAATTTTCAATACCAAAAATACCGAAAAATCCTAGTGAAAAATACCGGAGTTATTACCGGAACCGAATAGTGAAAAATACCGGATTTCCTTACCTGAACCGGAATTCCGGTTGCACACTGGCTAGTTGAGTATACAAATTCAGCTCTGTGTGACTGACTGATTTTGTTGTACGTGTGTATGATGTTGTTGTTGTTATTGTTGTTGTTGTTTTAGAATCGCATATTACAAACTGATCGAAGAATGTGTCGATCAAATTGTGTTGTTCAAAACTGGCGATGACCCTGATTTTCGAGCTCATGTTCGGTTTCCGATGGACGTCGACGTTATTATTGGTTAGTTTAAAAGTTTAATTTTAAAGGTCGAAACATTGGTTTTTTTTGAAAGTTAAGATAAATCTATATATTTAAGCTGGAGCTCCTCACATACGTGTTTTGGGCAGCGTTCCAAAACAGTTTTAAAACAGTTTTGTTTGCGTTACGTATGCAAATTAAGACTGTATGCATTGACACTCCGTATTGTTTCGAATGTGTGTAATATGAGCCCAAGCAACAATTTATCGAACGAAAGGAGAAGCTTTAGTTCAGTTGCACATGTGTGTAACTACGTGTACTAGTAGTAGTTGTTTAAATTTTGGTGTTAACCTTCGGTTGCACCCTGATAGTGGTGTGGAGTCTGGTCACTAAGACGTTCGTGATTGCATTGGTTCAAAAGAAACTGGGGTTTAAAGGTTGTCTACGTACTGCTACTTTTGTGTTGTTCGGCTGTTGGAGCAATGGACTACTAATCGACTATGGTATGTTGTGTTCGAGTTTAGCTGCAAGCTGAGCCGAAATTTTGCTGAAGTTATCTATAATATATGCTCTCATAGGGTAGCTAGGATTTGAGAACATGGGTTATTTTCTATAATAAAATTTAGTAGGGGGGCTAGTGTTGTGAAATGTTGTTTAAAACCCCATGAACGAAAATTTATTTATTTTAGAAAAGATCAAAACCACCGTTCAAGAGTCAGGCGGTGCGTTTGGAGGCGGCGGCCGGCATCAAGAACTCGCCAAGCGGCTGGAAGAAGCAGAAACTGAACGGTTGCAAAGTGAAGCCCGGCAATCACAGTATTTGGAAAAAGTGACAACGTATCAAGCTGAAGTCAAAGCGTTACGCGAGCATGTAAGTTGAGCAGATGTAGGGCAATATGTTTCATTTAGAGATGTTCCGGGGTCAGGAGTTTACCTGGAGCCGAGACCGGGGTCCGGGACATCTCTAGATTCCGTATAGATATTAGATAGATAACGAATTAAATAAAGTTGATGGAACTAAGAATATATTTTAATCACAGTTTATTTCTAAACAAAATAAAATAACAGTTTGGAGTGTTTTTGAAAATGCTAAATTTGTTGTTTATTGTTTTGTGTTTATTATTACTTATGTTTGGTTATTTTTTCGTTTTATTTTTGTTTTTATTCAAGTTATTTTTTGTGTTGTTTAGATTGCCTCAGGCGGTAAAACACCGCTGCCTCCTGAAACGTCATCATCCCTGCCGCCCCCTCCACCAGGCCTACTAGCCGGCGGACCTCCGGTTCCACCAGGAGGCTCGCAAGTGCCCCCTCCGCCACCCCCTGGTGGCATTCCTCCCCCTCCGCCTCCCCCCGGTGGTGTCCCTCCCCCGCCGCCTCCTCCAGGAGGGCCACCGCCACCGCCTCCACTACCTGGAACAGGAGGTAGTGGCGGTCCTCCACCGCCCCCTCCTTTACCAGGCGTGCCAGGAGCCCCTCCGCCGCCCGGTCTGCCGGGTGCTCCTCGCGGTCCACCGCCGTTGCCGGAGTTTCTAGGCAGGAAAACAAAGCTGAACGCGAAGCCAGACGTCGCCATGCGGCGAATCAATTGGAATGTGGTAAGTTGATTGCTAGCAGTCTGTTTTTACTATTGGTTTAATGGTTACTTCATGTAGAAACATTAGTATGTTTCTGGGCAAAGTTGAGTAGTAGTTATGGTATGTATTGAAACGCTAGAGTTGCTCTGTTTACATATCTTTAATTCATCAAGTGGGTATTTTTATTGAAATTATTGTAAATATTGTCGACGTATTTCCAGATTGAACCAGCAAAACTGACTGAAAACTCAATTTGGGGTGAAATCGACGCCGGAGCGCTTGCTCGCGATTCGGTGTTCTCAAAGCTGCTGAGTCGTTTTGGTGCCCAAAAATCAGGCCCTGGCGGTGATAAAAGCACAGCGATAAAAGCGACGGTGAAGAAAGGCAAAGAACTGTTGGTGCTTGACGGCAAAGCCGGACAACGATTAGGTAAGACTAATCGGTGTTTGGCCCTTGATTGGACTTTTATCTCCAGTTGGTAATGGGTTTTCGTGAAATGGAGTTTTTCTTTAATATCCTTTTAATATTTTGCCAAAATTTCTCATATTGCAAGTAATTCTGTTTTATTTCAAAACCAGTGCTTGTCACATGTTGCATCATTGCCCAAAATTATTCTATTTTATTGCGAAAGGTTGGCGGGGTCTCCAAAACCCTACTTAAATACTACTACTTAATACTTAAGTACATCATGTTAAGTAATTACTTAATCATTTTGTCGTTTTTAAGAGGGTACTTAAGTTAAGTAAATACTTAAGTCGCTGACGAAATTTGATAATTACAAATTGAAATTGTAGACTATTGGTCCCTGCTCAATATAAAACAAAACAATTACTTTTTTGTTATGACAATGGCTGATATTTACCGTTTACTTGTTTTTGCTCGCAATTTAAGTGTTTAGTTCAGTCGGTGACTTAAGTAATTACTTAAGCATAACTTAAGTAAAAAATACTTAAGTAAGATTTCAGGAACCCAGCCAATATCTCTTTAATTTTGTTGCATTTACGCCGCAATGGCTGGTTTGTCAGCCTATATTTGATGTGTTAGTGTCCTCCGGCCTCCGGGTGGTTTAAATGTGCAGCTATCAGCGCATTCTGTAGGAGCCAGTGGGGAGTGTTTTGATACTTATCGTATTTCGCTGATTAAATTCACTCGTGCGTTAAAATATAATTACAGTTACTACCTCTTAACAGATCATAATTGACACGAGAATGTATGTTTAACGCTAAACTTATATTGTTTTGCAGTTTAACCATGTTGGAACGTGGAGGCGATAATTTCGATTGGGGTATCTGAATCGGGGGCAAATTTAGTTTATTGTGCCTTCGCCGAGCTGGGGCTCGTCGATCGGATCTCCCTTCCCCCAGAATTGACTTTTAATCCGATGTTTATTCGATGTGTAATGTTTTTAGCAATACTCACTGGATCGGTGAAAATTTCGTTCGATGAATGGCGCGATGCAATTGATTCATTGGACGAAGACGTACTGAACGCCGGCAGACTACAACAATTGATCGACGCATTGCCTGAACAGTCTGAAATTAACAAACTTGTATCGCGTGTCAAAGATGAAAATATACCCGTTGAAAAATTGGCTGAAGCAGAACAATTTTTACTCAAGGTCAGAGCGGGCATTGCTTTAAACGTTTTAAAATGTGTAAATTAAAAAATCATTTGGAAATTGAAATTAAATATAATTAAGTTAAAATTACTTAGCGTTATCGGTTGACAAACGTGAGGGGCGCCGTTCGGCCCGTATGGTTTCGTGACACTGAACCAGGTATCGTGTGTGTATGGTTGAAAATTTACAGCAGTTGTAGCGAAATTTAGTGAAAAGGGGTCTATATGGAACTGCATCAGCGACATATGTTACTTTGAGGGGCGAACCATTTTTTCGCGGGACTACGTATGTATAATAGTGTAAACTTAAGTTTTAGACTAAGTTTTTTGCTTAGGCTCAGTTAAAGGCTTATGCTTGCTTATGCTGAAATTTGTCTTTAGGAATAT
Source organism: Enoplolaimus lenunculus (assembly GCA_030248215.1). Taxonomy (NCBI): domain Eukaryota; kingdom Metazoa; phylum Nematoda; class Enoplea; order Enoplida; family Thoracostomopsidae; genus Enoplolaimus; species Enoplolaimus lenunculus. Next base: position 27,455 of record JASANG010003544.1, read on the forward strand.
GCTTATACTGTTGTTGCATCCCTCAAAGAAACATTAATGGTTTACCTGTCGAGGTATTTTTAATGATAATACGTCAAAAAGCGCTGTACTGTAGCGAATGTGTAAATACATTTTTGAGTAAACAATTGAAACCTAACAGATTTTTTGTTTGGTTTTTCTAGCTGTCTTCCATTAATCGATTGCGAGCTCGTTTGCAATGTATGTGTTTCAAACTGCGGTATGCTGAACTTGTTGAGGATGTCAAACCGGTAGGTGCCATTCGAAAAATAGTTCTAAACTACAGGTGCATAAGGGAAGCTCCCATGCAGGATGCAAAGCGGAACTGGATTATACCGGAATAGGAATCGGAACAGCAAATTTATACCGGAATCCGAAGCGGAATCGGAACGACAAATTTTGTGATTATACGGATAATTTGTATTAACAAGTATGTTAATAAATTTTGGGTGTCTGTTGGCTGGCAACAAATTGGCCGTCTTTTTTGGTTTTGCGAAACTTAATACAATCAATATTATTGGATAAGTTAACTAACTTGTTTTGAAACGGATTTCTAATCGGAATCGAAATTCCGATTGCACCCGTGGATGGGCATATATACAGCCCTAGAAATGCCTACAGAGTTGTGACAAAAATTTCTGCTGTAAATCGTCCTGCAATTGATATGATCATACTGTAACTCTTAGATAATGATACCATCATGAAAGGAAACGCTGGCTTTGTTGGTAATTCTGGACAATCGTTAATTTTTTTGAAAAATTATAAAAAGGTCCGTTTTAACTTTCTTAACTACTGCAGTGGTATTTTTTGCAATGCGACGTTTATATGTTAGGAAGAACTACGGAGTTTAAGAGTATGCCCTAGGCTGTTATGCACTACTTGCCCCGAAATTTAACGTTATGGCTTAGGTAAAAATAAGCCTTCTAAACCTATGCTTAGATTAGCGCCGAAGTCTAAGCCTGTGGAAGAAATGTGTATAAGAACTTTGTCAATACTACGCTTATTATACTCGTTTATCTTCTGTAGGATATTGTCGCCGTCATATCGGCGTGTCGCGAAGTGCGTCAAAGTAAACGTTTTCAACGCGTCATTGCAATTCTGCTGTTGATTGGCAATTATATGAACGCGGGGTCGCGGAATGCAAACGCCTACGCGTTTCAAATGAGTGCTCTGACCAAGTTGTCCGGAACGAAAACTCAAGATAACGAGCAAACGTTTATTCACGTTCTCGCCGAGCTCCTGGAAACCCAGTTTCAAGACTGTTGGGATTTTACGGATGATTTTTTGACGCTGGAGCGCGCGACACGAGTTGCCCCAGATGCGTTGCAGAAACAGTTGTCTCAAATGGAAGTTGCTGTCAAACAGGTTTTAATTTATTTATTTATTGATTTATTTATTTATATATATATTTATTTATTTATTTTATTTCAAGGTATTCTGACATCTCGCTCATTGTATTTTTCGCGCCTACGTGTCCCTAGGTTCGGCTTGGGGCATTTTTTATAATTCAGTTTTTATCCTGTCACATTACATAATGATTATGATGCCATCAACTCTGATGAAGTGGGAGCACCAAACTGTGGGCAAACTAAAAGTGTTGGGGCTGTGCAGTGTGGGTGCCCCCACCCCCACCAGACAAACCGAGGTTTTTTGCATTTTTTAGAAATGACAAGGTTGTATTTTCGAACGATCGTGGGTGCCCCCACCCCCGCCAGACAAACCGAGGTTTTTTGCATTTTTTAGAAATGACAAGGTTGTATTTTCGAACGATCTCAGCTAGCATCTGTCATCAATTAACGGTAGGTATTAAATCAAATGAAATAGACAACTGTCTGTAAAATCAGTAATGGTGAATACTATTTCATAAATGACCTATGACAAATTGATTAATCATTTATCGGAGTTCGATAGCTGGTTAAACGCTGCAAGCATAATGAACTTTAATTATTTAATTATCTATGTTTGATTACCTTATTTGCTTATTTATGTCTGTTCTGTGGGTTGTCGCTTTCTTACATAATTCTACAATATTACAATTTTTAGCTAACAACATTCCTGAAAACTGAAAAAGACGGCAAGTTTTATACGGTGATGAGTGACTTTTTGGATCGCGTGTCGATTGAAATTGACGATTTACGCTATATGTACAACGAAAAATTGCTCAAAGCCTACAAAGACCTCGCGGTGTATTTTGCGTTCGATCCGAACAAAATTGGCTACGACGAATTTTTCCACGATCTGAATTTGTTCAAAACTCAATATGATGTATGTTTCGATTTTGATTGTAGTTAGCAGGCTTGTGGGATATGAATTTTGATTTTTTGAAGCAGAAATGGGGTAGATTACGGCTTAGATATGTAGTTTCGAATAGAGAATTGTAGTAAGTGCGATTGCGTTTGCGCTGTGGCTTGCCGTTTTGTAATGCTAGTCATGTTTGGAAACGCAATTGCAATCACGCTTACCTGGGAAATTTGGGAAGGCCTCCTGTAATATTAACACGGGTATACACACCAGGAAATTTTGCAAGGGGATGTTTCGCCTTGAACTAAAAATTGGGACATTTTTGGTTTCAGTTGCCAGAATATAAAGATATTTTTACGTTTGTTAATAGTTGTACTATTATTGTTAGATACAGGCACTATGTTTTATTTTGACCAACGGTGGTGGTTTGATTAATAAGTTTTTGTACATTTTAGGCTGCCGTGGCAGATAATATGCGACGCCGTGAAGTTGAAGACAAACAACGACGTGCGCACATGCTCAAAGAAGAATTTGAAAGCCAAAAATTAGCTCGTCGCGAAAAACAGAAAGATTTATACAATCAAACGTTTAACGCAGGTACGAATATTGTAATATCGTAAGATTTCAAAGCTTAAACACATTTTGCGGTGTGATACTACATTAGTGCAGTGTGTTCGTTTGCGCGGTGCAGATAGAATTTTTTGTTTTGGTAATGTTTTGAATCGGTGGAGCAGTAGCTGGGGGCACCTTATTTTTGACACCAAGAAAATTTTGTATACGATCCAGAACGTAGCAATGATTTTGTGAAAAATGGTAACCTCCGTGCCGTACAAGTTCAAAAATCTGCGTACCCTGTGTATTTGCTCGTCCGTGTTTACATCAGCTGCTGCATCCTGTGAAGGCATTTTGCACATGTATCTACGGAAAATATTCCGAAAAGGCAAAGTCAACGCTGCTGGCTTTTATCGGACAGATTTATCATGTATTTGGGTTTTAAGTATAGGCTTACGTTTAGACTTAGTTTATTATTGTTTTAGCAGCTGAATTGGACGAAAACAAAGGCGTATTGGATAAATTAGCTGAACAGTTGAATTCTGGTGATGCGTTTCGACCTTCAGGAAACCGACGGCGAAAAAATCGCTATGAAAATTCTGCAGGTAATATTCTAGTAGTACCTGTATTTTTCTCATTATTGTCTTGCATAATAATTATAATTAAGCTGAAACGCTTACAATACGTAATTTGGGTCTCGTTCTAGGTAATGTTTGCATCTTGCAATTAAATTGATCGAACTAACCGATAAAAAGGTGATATTTGGTTGCAGCGTATGAAAGACGTTGGTGTTGGCAAACATTACAATAATTGTGGTCAACTAGTAAATACTTTTGAAAATTCCAAGTAACCAATCATATTCACTCAAGGATAGAATCAGGTGCCTCACAGTTGCGTTAAAACCGCGGCTCTGATCTCGATCGCTCGTTGCTTGGACGCAATCGCCCGTAAGCGTGTCTTGAACTCCTCGCGTTTACATTGCCTAGAATGAAATATTCAGTCAGATGTAAAGCGGTTACAACCGCGATTTAAGGCTTGAATGCACTTGAGTCCGTAGAATTTCTAACGCGATTACTTAACCTTTCAGTTTATTTTAGACAAAAAACTAATGCTGAACCGTTCTCGTAGTCGAATCATTCACAAACAAGAATTATCAGCCGCAAGTGCACTTGTCTCCACAGACGGTGGACCTACTCGAAATCTTGTTACCCCTGAACAAAGAAAACCGTCTGAAAACTCTTACAATGGAACGCCTGTCAGTCAACCTCGTGAGAAAATTATTGGAGGCCGAAAGCCTAGAAATACTGCTGGAAATACGGCGATTGATGCAAGCCGGGGTGGCGAATATGAAATTCGGTCACAGGACGGTTACAGAGACGTTTCTGACGGTCAACAACGCTATGGTGATATATCTAGTCAACGATATGCAGAGCCGATTACCGGCAGTGGTGTAAGGTACGTTTTGTTGGGCAAAATTTTTGGTTATATTTCTCTTCAGAATGTTAAGGTTTGTTTTTCGAAAGAAAAATATTAGTATCGTTGTGTTCTATTTTTCAATATCGAAAACGTTGTCTGATACAAGGAAAAGACATCTGGACGACCAAATTGGTAAATTTTATTTTTGCGTATAAACATATATGTCTAAGCTTTATAATTAGGTTGATATGGCTTTACCAATGTAAGCAAAAGAAACAAAAATACGCGTTTGTGTTTAATACAAAATCAGGGAATTGGGAAATCCTGATTTGAGGCTGGCTAAATTGTGCTCAAATGTGTATAAGTTTCAGCTTTCAAACATTCAATATAATAGCGTGGTGCTGGTGCTACTAATTGCAGGTCAAAGCCCGATTTAAGCATTCCAAAACAACAAGAACAACAATCACTGATACCAGCGGATATTTTAGAAACACTGAAAAACTTTTGATTTATTTTAATACAAGGGTGTGCAACTGTTGGGGGTTCACATGGTACTAAATGTACCACAGGGCGTTGCGTTGTTGAACGACCACACATGTTTAAAGGGGAGTGGTTGTCACATGCATTAACCATAAATTAAACAATTAAAGTGTCATGGTTCGCACTGATTGTACCCTCCCCCTTCCCTCTAACTCAAAAGGGGTAGGCCAAAAACGCAACGCGTGCCGGGTACATTCTATTGTGCAAAGAATGTACCCAGTTGCATACTCTATTATTTTCGTCTATGTTTGCTATAAATCGTCTTTCAAACTTTATTATTGTTGGTTGTGCTATTTCCAGTGTCTTGCTGTATATTTACGCAAATAATTGCAATAAATTGCATTATTGCAGTTGCATTTTTGTAAATTCAACAGTACATATGGACGTATGTCTGTATGTATGAATGTATGAATGTATGTAAGTATATGTATATTTTGTCGTATTCTCATATTCCTGCCTTGCATTGTATTACATGGTACATATCATATTATTTTTTGGGATGGCTTCTATGTATTTTAAGTTTAGCTCTAGGATTAAGCCAATGTTTTCGCTAGCGGTGACGATTGCTTTTATAGGAGGTACGCATGCATAGTTAACACTAGCTCTAATCTCGAACGTACCTTACTGAGCAGGAATCGAGACAGTACAAATTCAGTCCAAAGCGTAAGCTAATACTCTATTGCAGTTGGAACAGAAAAATGTTGCGCCCCTGATCTTTACATGGATTACGTATTTTGTTTGTACCCTGTGGTTCATCCACAAAATGCTCATTTTTGTCAGTTATCGCTTTTTTAAACCGGTGTTTATTTCTAACGTGTGTGTATTGTACCTTGTTCTGAGGATTGGTTTTGTCGTCTTTTGCGTCTTGTAGTGAAACTGTAGTTTCCAGGGTGCAACCGGAGGTGACAAATGCCGGAGCCGGGTCCGGAGGTCAACGAAACCTGCCGGAGCCGGAGGTGAGGCGAAATTAGGTACTTAGTAAAAATTATGGTGAATTATTTAAATTTTAGCCAATATCTGCAATATGTTGTTCAGTTGTTTGGTTTTACGGTAATTTTCTGCGAAATTTCAGAAATTCTTTCCTGAAAATTGTGACAAAAGTAAAATAATACGCGCTAAACAGATAAATTTTGCAAAATTATGCAAAGTTTTACTACCGAAGTTGCCGGAACCTCCGGCAAAAATTCTGCCAAAGCCGAAGGTCCGTTTTCTGCCAGAGCCGGAGTCAGAGGCAGACCTTTGGTTGTACCCTGGTAGTTTCGGTAATGATGGAAATCAAAAAGATTTGGTCTGATTACTAATGTATAATGTTTATAGTAATGAATTATGTTATGTTTGGATTTGGTGAAGCTAAGAAATTTTCATTTCTGGTTCGTTTGCAAACGAAGAAATAAAAAGAAACTAAGAATTGCATATTAGTTTTCACTTTCAGGTTCCAACTTCGGTTCCGGTATTTTGTAATTTCGGTTGCTTCTTGATTTTTTCTGTGTGTATTTACTATTTATGTTGTATTAATGGCTGCCTTTATAATTTTTGAAATTCTGGCATTTTGAGTGCTTGTGACAGTTCAGTAATAAATGATGGGTTGTGTGGAGTATTTGAGCAGATAGAAATATGTACTTAAGGCCGAACCAATAATTAAAACAAAACGCACTATAAACAAATAAGTTTTGCAAAAATATGCAGAAATCCGCTACCGAAAAATATTATCTGAAATTTAAGATATGTCTTTTTACAGATCCAGACATACATGCGTCTTAGAGTTTTGAATTGTAGACTTATGAACGATTTAAATACAAATATTTCTGAAATATAAACACAAATATGTCTGAAATCCAAGACTGTTTTGCCAAATTATAAGATACGTTTTATAAAAAATATGTCTGGAACGCCGACTGCAAAATAGGACGTACACCTCTCAACCAAATTTTCAATGTTTCACAACCTAAACATAAGAGTGGGGGACTGATATATATTTGGCCTCTCCAGATGGTACCCCCCTTGTTATTCGGTTACGGACTGTTATTCATTTTTAACCCCCGCTCCGTCACCCTTCGTTACTGAAATCGGTACTGCAACTATCCGTTGAATTGAACGTTTATTTGTCTTGCGTCAATAGCTAGTCGAGCGACCATACAATGTTATATTTAAGAATGTCCTTTCAAAATTTAAGTCCGCTTTAAAGATGCGAACTCGATTTTATTTGGTCCTCCTGGAGTCATTCATCCACTACAATTAGGAATAACTGACCTTCATGGACTCTAATTAGAATTTAGGGACTCTATACGCTTGCGGACTGTTAGGGATACGGACTCCTATTGATTGGGACTCAAAATGGGGACCCCTTCTTATTACCCCACACCCTCTTATTCGGGTCACTACAGTATCAGAGGTCGATTTTCTGCCGGATCTGGCGGTATACCTCCCTCTGGTCTTAGGAATAAGCTTTTGCTACGCTTAGGCTTTAGTCTTAACCTTAGCAATAGGTACACTTATAATCTACTGTTACGGCCCTAAAAGTAACATTGGCCCAGTTTTGCCTAATAGCCTACCATTTTTCCAATTTTAATTTTGTGTATTTTCATAGTGGTCTGAAATGGAAAAATATGAAAATATCGGCCGAAATATGTTTTAGCAAAATATAATCTAAATCCATCAGGTTTAAAAATGCTAACTTTTTGGAATTAGATTGCTATATTGAACCGCCGTAGTTGATGGTAGTAGAATTGTAGGCGAACGATTTTTCTAGGCTCATTAATAAGCATTACATAGCTTGGCCCATGTATACAACATAGCTGGATCGTTCTCCGGCGGGGTAGTAATAGAGTGAGTTTAAGCTTTGACTTTTTTTGCTTAGGCTGCGGCTTAGGCTTAGGAACACGCTCATTTTTACGCATATGTTTAGGCTTAGGCTTCAGCTTTGGCTTAGGCTTACGAATATGCTTACACTACTTTTGCGGCCCTGTTCTATACATGGGCCCATAACTTTGATATGTATGTGTAAGAGCTTGATATAATTGAAAAATGCTATGCAGTCCTGAAATACTATGTTGGTTGCCAACGTTTTCAATAAGGTTTCTGGCGGGTCTATAAAAGAGTAGGTTTAGATTTTAGATAAAATTTTCTGGTTTAGGCTCAAGCTTAGGCTTATAGGCTTAGGCTTAGGAACACATTTTTGCAACGCTTAGGCTTTTAGGCTTAGGAATACGATAAAATGTACTGTTACGCCCCTAAAAGTAACATTGGCTTAAAAGGTTGTCGCCCCGGAAGCCGAGATCCTAAAATATTCTTCAACGTTTTAGTCGAGTTTTAAACTGATTCTGTGAAAATTAAGTTGGTTCATGATTCTATTAAGTGATACTTGCGCTGTCCATTGGTCATATAAACACTTTAGTGCAGTGCAAAAAATGGGGAGTCAATTTGACTCTCTCGAAAATAGGCTTTTCCTGACTACACAAACTGAGTCAAATTCGTCTCCACCAGAGTCAAATTCGATTCACTATGGCGCACGTTTGACTCTGGCGGAGTTGAATTTGACTCAGTTTGTGTAGTCAGGAAAAGCCTATTTCCGAGAGAGTCAATTTGACTCACCATTATTTTATAGTGTGCCGTTTGCATTAATATTATGTTAACTGCTATTCGGCGCCTGCTCACTGGTGTATTCCACCGTAACCAATCAGATGATCACATACCGGTGAATGATCCGGCTACAGAAGCCAATCAAAGTTTAGATACGAACGTTGGTACTGGAACATCTGACCGAACAGGTAATAACAGCAGAATTCGTTAAAATTGATTGGAAAATTTATGTAAGCGGTTCATGCTTGGTGCTGGTTGTGAATAGTTCGTGATTTTGTGTGCTTATCGCAATCACCAACTCCGCGTTTAAGTCCGTACACAGTAAATTCCAGTGTGTTGATTTTAACTCAGAATGAATAAACTCCCGCGGAATCAGCTCAACTCAGAATGAGAATCAAGTGAACTCAGAGTGAGTTAAAGTTTATTGTTATTAACTCAGAAAAAACCTGAGTTGATTAATTAACTCATTGCAATTTACAGTGTATTCCAATGACGCTACTGCGTGCCGGTTCACTAATGCAGTCGGTTTTCGCCTTTTAATCCCACAAAACACCGTATATCAAAGAACACGATTAATACACACGTAATACAATATGCTTACCTATGGACTTTATCATTTCTTACGATTCCGAAAGTTCCTTTGGTTCGAGCTTTCCGCACGTCTACTACGATAAACTAGACTACGAATCCGCTAAGTCACTAGCTCACACCGTATAAAATTAACGCCAACTACCAGGTGACAACCAAATCCCAGAAGTCTGTGAAACTTCCTCACATTACCGCACAAAACCCCAGAAATCCCCACAAAACCAGCCAAAACGAGCCCCGCTAGAATTGACTAACCCCAGAAAACTCCAAAAAACTCGCCAAGAACCCACCTCGAAATCGCTTGGCACTGCCCATAGGCGCTGCGCACTCTGCCTTCCTTTGTCCAATAAGACTTATCCTCCGGTTTAACCGTATGCTCACATTAAGCTACCGTGCCTTAAATCAGTTAACGCCAATCTTACTTCCACTCGCAAACCGATAAAAGGTGCACTAAAACTGCAATAAATTTGCAAAACTCACACTTAATTTCGTAAAACGCCAAGAAAACCCAAAACGCACCGATTTTAATTATTGATTCTGGGGGGGCTGGATACCCCAGCCCCCCATAGTTGGTAAATTTGCATACATACCGGTTTGCAAGCTCTGCAAACTCAGTGGCAAAAATATAGCCCATTTTGTTTCACAACAACAACAACAACATATCAGCATCCTGTGCGGACTAGCAAAGCGATTTCGCGGAATAAACCTGTACATTTATAAAAACCTTATTTAAACTCACAATATCTACGACTTTATGCTTCCTAGCAGCGCCTACAGTAGTGATCCGAACAATAGGAGGGACTGATATTTATTTGGACTCTCCAGAGGGTGCCCCACCTTGTTATTCGGTCACGGACTGTTGTTTATTTTTCCCACGCTCCGCCGCCCTTCGTTACTGATATATATCCGGTACTGCAATTATCCGTTGAATTAAACGTTTATTTGTCTGGTGTCAACTGTCAATAGCTTGAGCGATAATACAAGGTTATACTTATGATGAATGTACTTTCAAAATTTAAGTACGCTTTAAAGTTTCGAACTCAACTTTATTTGGTCCTGGATTCATTTATACGCTAGAATTAGGAATAATTGACATTTATGGACTGCAATTAAGGTTTAGGGACTGTATCCGCTTACGGACTCTTATTAGGGATAGGGACTCCAATTGATTCGGACTCAAAATGGGGACCCCTCTTATTACCCTTCCTCCTCTTATTCGGGTCAATACAGTAAGCCTAACTTAAGTTCTAAGAGAGACTAGGTGGAGCCAGGGACTCCCTTAAGGTGTGGTTTGGGTTTGGTTTAAGTTTTATTGGTTTAGTTTTTAGTTTGAAATGGGATTAAGAGTGGCATAGGCACATACACTGGTGAAGTTTTCATACTCTAATAGCAGAAAAGTAGCGCTTACAAATAGGCAGAACTCGTTTTTATTGTAGAACAACAAATTTTTGCCAGATCAAAACTGTTTTCCATCCAAAGATCAGGGGCGAAACGTTTTTCTCTGGGACTACAATACAGTAAGCTGAAGCTTTAGACTAATCTTTTGCTTAGGCTTTAGGTTAGGCTTCCGCTTAGACTGATAGGCAGATAGTGTTTATTGCAAAAACAACATATTTTTGCGAACTTTTCTTCAAAATTGCTTACAAAAGTGATAAATACCTAATCATTTACGCTGCAAAAAATGGTGAGTCAAATTGACTCTCTTGAAAATAGGCTCCACGGGAATACACAAACTTGATCAAATTTGACTCCACCAGAGTCAAATTCGACACACTAAAGTCGCATGTTTGACTCTGTCGGAGTCAAGTTTGACTTAGTTTGTGTAGTCCCGTAGAGCCTATTTCGGAAAGAGTCGATCTGACTCACCATTTATTGCATTGTATGAATGACGCTACATTTAACAACTTATAATTTTTTGATATTTTAAGCCAACGAAGAAATAGCCATTGACGATTGGGATATTGTTGATGAAAGTTGTATGGATGATTTAGCATGGTTGACAGATATCGAGGCAAGCTTAAAATTATCAATTACTGGTTAACATCTTTAAACTCTAATAAGCAACTTTCAGTGCCGGATCAGACCGGGTTGCATCCTCTAACCAAACTCAATGATGGAGGCCCCCAACGAAGACGTGGATCCAGGATTTTTGGTGTTTGATCTGAAATTGTTCGAGCTCACGCTCTGTGTTTGATAGCTGTGAGGTCACCTTTCTAAAAACAGTTTTACGCAAAAGTTGCAAAATGATGGAACTGGACAGTTAACTCATCTTTGGAATAAATCGCACTTCGCGCAGCGCGCAATTTATTTGACATTTTCTGCTTAAGTTGCTGTCAGCTTATAGCTTAGGTAAAAGCTTATACAATCTTCATATGCTCTAAACATGATTTCATTTAGGCTGAAGTATATTATCTTAAGTAAAATTGTAGGCCACCAAGTGTTAGGAATGAGAAAATTTGTTTACATTTAGCAGCCTGGTGATTATTTTAAGGTGTGCGTAGTGTGCGAAGCCATTAAACGAATCGCGCATAAGTAGAATAGTGTCAAAAACTCGCGAGCGAAGCGAGCAAAAATCCAGACGCATTTCAAACCGTCAGCGGTTTTTGTTTCAACCGGTTAAGGTTAGGGCCCCTATCTGGGGTGGGTCCCTCAAATGGGGGTACTGTTGTGGCTTGTCCGGTCCTGGCAGCTTTTGCATATTCTTTGAAAAAAATGTATCTTATGGTGTTCTCAGGCAAAAAAATTCATGGGGGGCGGTGCGTATCAGTGGTTTTTAATCACAAAAATGCGTTGGGGGTGATGGAGTGCAAACCTTAACACTGGGGTGTGCCACTAGAAAAGCGAATTTGGCCCATGTACGGTCAGAGTCGTACTTATGCCTAAGCCAAAACCTGAGGTCTAATCCTAAGCCTTAGCGTAAGAATAAGCCTGTCAAAAAACATAAATTAACAAATTAGTCAAAAGCTTAAGCTTACTTTATTACAGTCTCGGGAAAAAACGGTGATTGTCATCAAACGAGTTGTCGATAGTTGAGAAAAAATTACCAAAAAACGCAAGATTTGAAATCTCTAAAATGAGTCAAATTTCACGACTCACGTACAGTTGAAAGCGGATCGTTTAGACTTAGGCTTAGGCATCGGTAAGTGTTGTCCTAACCAGAAGGCCGATAAGCCTAAGGCGTAATACATGGAGGGAATATGCAGAATCGGTAGGTACAAGGGCCAAACGGATTTATAATTTGCCAAAAAATCATTTTCGCACGGATAAGTTTGTTGTTACGGGGAAAGGAATGTGAACACAGAATTCTTTGACAGTAAAAATGGCTTGGTTGGGGTGATAGCTCTTTCTTTGTCTCGTCTCGAGCCGTACTTACACATACATACATATATATTTATATATATCAGGGTTCAACCGAAATTTCTGTTCCGGGCGGAATTCCTGCAAAAATTCAATTCCTGTTGCTGTTCCTCTTCCTGCAACATTAATATATATATATATATATATATATATATATATATATATATATATATATATATATATATATATATATATATATATATATATTTAGAAATATATAAAGCATAAGCTGATAATTATCAAAAGTGCATAATATTAACGGTCTGTTGTATTGATTGGGGTTTTTTAAATTTAAAATTAAATTATAATCTGGGATTTCACTTTTATTGTTGTTTTTTTACCAAAATTACAACTGTTATGGGTACAGGGACTCAGCGAAGCACTCGAAAATGCTGGTTCCAGTGAAGGGTGAATATGGCTTAATCTCCGTACAGGTTAAAATTCTGCGGACGCGTGTGGTGAATGGATCCATTGATATTCAAAGTGAAGCCAAAAATATATCTAAAATCAGTGATGGATACTCAAACCAAAATAGTTCACAGAATTTGATTCCGACAGCCATGTATATCAACAGATGATTCGGATCCAAAGTTGGCACAGGGAGCGTACGCCCCTGTCAGAAAGGGTTTTGCGATATTAAATGGTAGTACGTTTTACCAACCCGCTCCACGTTGTCAGAAATTTTTGGATACGCCGCTGTGAAAAATCCCCCTGTATTGATACCATGCGTATATTTATACCCAGCATACTAAACAATATTAAAAAAACTGGCCTATCTAAACATCAGGGTTGGAACGTTTTTCTGCGGGAGTGCAATAGTGTAAACTTATTAGCTTTAGACTAATTTTCGCTTTGACTTAGGCTTTAGGCTTAAGTTTAGGAATATGCTTGTACTACTGTTACGGCACTGTTTTATACATTAGCTACAAAATTTAACATTTCGAGGACCTCTTCATTTGTAGGCCCTCTAGTTCAGAGGCCGATGAAGCCTCATATAAACCCGAAAGTCTTAGCGCTGTTTTGTTTTTCAGCGGATTTTAAGACAAATTATACAACTACATCGTTAGATATTGTTACTTTTCCCACACTGCAAAAAATGGTGTGCCAAATTGACTCTCTCCGAAAAAGGCTCTATAGGAATACACAAACTGTGTCAAGTTCGACTCCGCCAGAGACAAACGCTCGAATCAGTGAATTGAATTTGACTTTGTACGGCAAATTAAAAACGGTGAATCAAATGGACTCTCTCTCCGAAATAGGCTTTTCCGGACTACGCAAACTTAGTCAAATTCGAGTCCGCCAGAGTCAAACGTGCGAACTAGTAAGTCGAATTAAACTCTGGCGGAGTCAAATTTTGACTCAGTTTGTGTAGTACGGTAAAGCCGATTTCGGAGAGATTCAATTTTTGACTCACCATTTTTTGCAATGCATCTGTGACTGTTGCATTTTGTCATTTATCAATTTTATTAGCAATTTTCCGGCGGGACTGTAATAGAGTAAGCTTAAGCTTTAGACTAGTTTTTTTGCTTGGGATTAGGCTTAGGCTTATGTATATGCTCTGATCATTCTTAAGCTTAGGCTTAGGCTTCCGAATATGGTTCTACTACTGTTCCGGTCTTGTTCTATACATTGGCCGCAATTTCTTAACCAATTACTAGAATATCACTCAAATATTTTAAATTTAAAACCAAACCAACAAACGTTGCAGCTAACATAACATAAATACGTCAAGTTCTTGAAATACTCAAATTCTACACCGCAATACGCCAGATTAACCCTCAAGAGAAAAATTTTCGAAATTAAAAATACGCGAGAAATTGCGTTGAAACCGAACATTTCAAACCTCCGGTTCAAACTGCCAGTTCAAAATTACAACTGGGTAGTTTGAATTTTTCGGCTTGAAACCGATTTAATTGAACTTTAGGGAATTTTAAGTACCTAATAATATTGACCAACTCCAAGGATGTTGTTTTAAAATCGGTGATAGAAACTTTTGACGCTGTGTAAAGGGGTCACATCATAGTTGGATATTCTTTCTTAAACTTGAATGTTTTTAAAAGTTTAAATTGCGGAGAGTTGATGGGAAAATGTTTTAAATTATTTTTTCGTAACCATTAATAAAATAAAAAGAATTTTGCTAACGGCTCATATACTAAATAGGTTCCGAACAAGGTATCGGGCGACGCTTAAGAATTTATGCAGGGTTCACGTTATAACTGGGGCAACCTGGGAGCCTAGGACACATTTTGTACCTATTCCAATAACGGGTAACATTTTGTCTGCGCGTTGATGCCCTATCGTATTCAAAAAATTGAATTGTCTGCTATCCTGATGTGACATTCACTGTTTGTACTGTAATGTCATATGATATTCGGAATATTGTCTGTCAATATCATACGATATGTTTGAATTGAAAACGTCTGCAAGGTAGTGGTAAACTAAGAATATCATATCATACTAAACCTTGAAATTTATATTATTTGTACTTAGCAGTACATTTACGAAAGATTTTCGCCATAAACAGAAAAAAGAAGCTAATTCAGTATTCGAAATCACTCGATGCTACATTATCCGACTTTTCTTTGTATTGTCGGATCAACATGGATAAAACGTGTTCCGGGCTGCCCCAGTTATAACGGGAACTCCGCGTTAGCTTTAGGCTTATGGTTAGGTGTATGTTGCCGGTTAGGCTTAGATACAATATATGTATACATTTACAAACATGTATATGTATATATGTATATGTATATACATTTATATATCTATATACATAAAAACATATATACATATATATTCATATATATACATATATACACATATATGTATATATAAGTTATTTTGAAAACCAGTAACCAAAAATACAAATTTATTATTTTTATTTTTGTTGTTGTTTTTGGCGTCTTTTTACCGTCAAAATTAATTTTTAGCTTAAATTTCCGATAGTCTTCTAAGGTCATTTATACTTATCAGATCATACAAACCGTTTGTAAATAATTGTTCACGGAGCAAATTCGACCTATCAACGCCGGAAATAACTCATTTATTACCGACAAGTTTCAGATAAACCGTTTCAGCCACGTCGGCTCACAAGGCTCTTTAAGTGCTTTCAAAGTCAGAGCGTAAACAATTTTAATTTATTTTAAATTTCTCGTTCATTTTAGAATTCATTTCTACTGTACACTGTAAATGCCAGTGAGTTGATTTTAACTCAGAATGAATTGACTCCCTCAATCTGAGTTAGGACCATCAGGACTCACAATTCTGAGTTGATTCAACTCATTCTTATTTAAATAATCAACTCCTCCGGAGTCAACTCAACTCACGTAGAAAATCAACTCCACTCAAAACACATTTGAGAAGACATAAACCTTGTTCTGGTTTTTGGTTTAAGAAATATCGTTGTTGTACAACTACTAGAACCACCGAGTTTCAAGATATTGGGTATATACTTGCGGCCTAAATCCTGAAAATAGCATAATGTTGGCTTGTAATATTACATCAGCAAATCGTTGACAATTTTTCAATAAGCAGATGCCACTACCGAACAAATATCAAATCGTATCACGGGTACGGGGTCGCTACCCCACCCCCCCCCCCGTCACGATCCTGACAGCGTTTTTTAAAGTCACCCTGGGTTGAAAAATAAAGCATTTATCCACATTCACAGTCGTTTTGTTTTTAGGGTTTACGGCAACGTTTTTCGTTAAACGCATTTATATTTTTTGTCTCCACCCACTATTCACAAACTTAACCATTTGATTGTCAACCCCGCATCCAAGAATTAACAACAATGTCTGGGGGAGGTGGGGCAGCATAAGCCTTTGAGAAGGCAAGGAAAATTTTGTTGACATAGAATTTATTTAAGGATGGCGCCCCCCCTGGTCCTGTAATATATATATATATATATATATATATATATATATATATATTTATATATAGAATTTGTTTTGTTTGTTTATGTTTAGATTCTTAGTTAGTCTCTGAGGAATTTTATACTAAAGATATCACTAAAACAAACGTTTTTGGTTAACCTTGTGATTGCCAGAAATTTAGAAGCGATCAACATTGTGGTAAAAACGGTTTCAGGTCAAAAATTGATTGCTTGAAACCGTTTGAATGTAAACTTGTTTGTGTTTTAGAAAAGTTTTCTACTTTTAAAACTTTCTTATTGAACAGACGTGACAGAATAAAAGATTAATGTTTGTTAAAAAGGTTGGTTTCGACGCAAAGGTTGAATTTTACACCAACGATCGGATGATTCACACAATCGAATACATTAATGCCTATGCCAACACTGTAAATTGCAGTGAGTTGACTTTAACTCAGTATGAATTGAATCTACTCAGCAGCCTGTGCTCTGAATTAGGTGCTTCAAAACTCAGAATTCTGAATTGATTGAACTGTATTCTGAGTTTGATTAATTAACTCACTCGGAATTAAATCAGCTCAGAGTGAGTTTAATGTTTCATTTGATTAAACTTAGAAATAACCAGAAATGACTAATTCGCTCTCTGTGTTGATTAATCAACTCAATTAGAATTTCATTGAACATAACGGGCACTAGGTGATAGTTTGGCTTACATGGTGAAATTTGAATTTCAAACTTTTCTTCGGCTTAAATTTTAAAAACTTATGCAGCAGAAAACGTTTGGACCATCAGAAATTCAACTACAATATTTTTTTCGCAACAGCAATGTTGTGTGTTTTCAACTACACTGCAAGAAACGGTGAGTCAAATTGACTCTCTCCGAAATAGGCCTTTCCTGACTGTACAAACTGAGTCAAAATTCGACTCCACCAGAATCAAATTCAACTCACAACTTGACTCTGGCCAATCAAATTCAACTCACAACTTGACTCTGGCCGAGTCAAATTTTGACTCACAAGAAAAGCCTATTTCGGAGAGAGTCAATTTGACTCACTATTTTTTGCAGTGTACGAACCTGGTCTCGAAAGAACCAGCTCACCAAAACGTAACCAGTTTTTAGGTTTCGTCGTTTTTCAACCTATTCGTGTAACCCAATTTTTAATGTTGACAGTTTCAAAAGTAAAGACAGCCTACAGTTTAATTCAATTTTGTTTGTTTGTTTTTTGTTCACTTGTTATTGAAAACTCAACTTTGAGTCTGACCCTACTTGGCTCGAGTTGATGCAGCTGTTACAAAATTCGAATGTTCAACTGATGCCGTTCGCCCTCGACTTTTTATATTTATCAGCATCAACCTGGGCTTGTAGGCAGAGGAATGCAGGGAGACTCAGCCTGCACCCTGAAAAATTCTGGTACACACATGAAAGTTTCGACTTCACTTGTAAGTCGTTTCAAATTCTTGTTTGCCCCTGCTGAAAAAATGTTTAGCCCTGTCTAGCAATTTGAACTGCCTACGGGTTTGTGTGAACTCGTCTTGGGAAAAAAAGACAATCATAAATAACAACGATGACGCTATACCATTTTCAGTGCGTTTACGATGCTGTCCGGTATCGTTTCTGCTGCAGTGAACGGCATTTTGTAGTATCCACATTGCACAAAAATGGTGAGTCAAATTGACTCTCTCCGAAATATGCTTTTCCTGACTACACAAACTGAGATAAAATTTGACTCCGCCAGAGTCAAGTTCAATTCACTGAGTTGAACGTTTGACTCTCGCGGAGTCGAATTTGACTCAGATTTTGTAGTCCGGAAAAGCTTATTTTGTAGAGAGTCAATTTGACTCATCATTTTTTGCAGTGCATGCGGGGTCGAATGGCATCGCAAACCGATTTATGATTAGAATTTTTGAACGATCCCATTGGACAACTATAGCGCGACCCTTAAATCAATTCAACTTTTACCATATTTATTCGTCC
The DNA here is from genome assembly GCA_030248215.1 of Enoplolaimus lenunculus. Lineage (NCBI taxonomy): Eukaryota > Metazoa > Nematoda > Enoplea > Enoplida > Thoracostomopsidae > Enoplolaimus > Enoplolaimus lenunculus. The sequence goes on from JASANG010003544.1 coordinate 45,568, forward strand.
AATGGCAGCGATTGATACACTGTAAATTCCAATGAGTTAATTAACAAACTCAGACGTAAACTTGAGTTACTTTTGAGTTAATAACAGTTAACTTTATAACTCACTCTGTGTTGAGCTGATTTTACTCTGAGTTGCGTTCATCCCGGGGTAGTTGATTAATTAACTCAGAATGAGTAGAATCAAATCAGAATTATGAGTTCTGACAGTCCTATCTCAGATGAGTGGACTCGACTCATTCTGAGTTAAAATCAACTTACTAGAATTTACAGTGATACTGAAGTCTTAAGGCGTTAATGGCTTCTACTCTGAAGCTTTCTGGCTCAAGTTCGCTGGCTACTGTTCACCCTGTACAATCCAGTGAGGTGATTAATCAACTCAGTAAGAGAATTAGTTATTTTTCATTTCTGAGTTAATAGCACTAAACATTAACTCACTCTGAGCTCATTTTATTCCGGGTGAGTTGATTAATTAACTCAGACTGAGAGTTAATCCAATTCAGAATTCTGAGTTCAGAAAAACCTAATTCATAGCTCAGGCTTTTCGGTTGATTCACCTTAATCTGAGTTAAAATCAACTCACTGCAATTTACAGTGTAGGCGATACGTCACACGCGCCATATTGTGGAAGTTGCACCAAAAATTGCGCGAACATTACAAATTATATCAGTATGTCAATTAACGTTTGAAACCACGCTGATTTTTACAATAGTGATTTTCATTGAACTTTTCTGTTTCAAACTTCAGATAAAGTCAGGTGCGGAACGTTTTTCTGCGAGACTGCAATACAGTAAGCACACTATAAATTTCACTGAGTTGATTTTAACTCAGAATGAGTTGAATCACTCAGTCTGAGTTAATACTATCGAAACTCAGAATTTTGAGTTGATCAATTCATTCCGAGTTAATTAATATACTCACCCAAACTCAACTCAACTGAGAGTGACAATGAACTCAACTCTGAGTGAGTTAATGTTTACTGTTCCTAATTTAGAAATAACGAACACGTCAGCTGAATTGATTAATCAAATCGTTGTAAAATTTACAGCGCTTTAATAAGCTTTAAACTATTTTTCTGCTTAGACTTAGGTTTAAGCGTTGGTTTAGGTATAAGCACATAACTCATTTTTTACCCTTAAGTTAAGGTTTAGGCGTAGGAATATGCTTATACTACTGTTACAGTCCTGTCTGATAAATTCGTTCAAGCTTCAAGCAGAACCAACTTGGGATCTATTTGTACCGGTAGCCGCGAAGCAAACCTGTTTCTTAAACCAAAAAACCAGGCAGTAAATTTACTTTAAGCCACATGGTTTTTTTAACTTTTTAAATGATTTTTTAAATTTTTCAAAAATCTACTTCCGGTTCGGCTGGAGAGTAATATATTCGTTTCTGGGGCAGTGTCCATCAAGCACACACAGCGGAACACAGGCATAAGCTTGGGTTTCACTTCGTCAGGGTAACTGACTGTTCGCGACCAAGAAGAGCAAGCAATTGAATATTGGTTGATCACCAAGATTCAGAAGATTATTCTAAAGCCGGTTAAAGATGGATTTTCTTGTCTCTGAACAGATTTCGCTGACATATCCCCCTGTTATTTTATCAGATACACCCCTGTCACAGTCGAACCTGGCAAGCTTTCGTCTGTGGCTAAAATCCTGCGTGTATCAAGATAAGACAGATGGTTTTTTGGGTTTCGGCGACATTTTGAGGCTTTTCAAACCAATGCACAACAGGCAAAAACAGAAACATTTAACCAGACGAAGGGAAACGCTGAGAGACTAGGTGATGGTTAAACGTACCCTATAGGGATAGGAGCCAATGATACTTTAAGGGGCGTAACAGTAAATTAAGCGTATTTCTAAGCCTAAACCTAAGCCTAAGCGTTGCAAAAATGTGTTCGTAAGCCTAAGCCTAAGCCTAAGCCTAAGCCTAAGCCTGAACAAACAAATGTAATCTAGAACCTAAACCTGCTCTTTGTAGACCCACCAAAAACCTGGACGCCCCTTAAAGTAACATGGGACGGAATAGGGGTATAGATGTCTAAAATCTGGCACTACTTATGTAAAAATGTAGTTGCTAAAATATCCCTAAGACGGGGCTTACTGTGCTATGCCCCACCTTCAGGAGCTATTCTAACTGCTCCTGTCGTCCTATACTCTGAACGATTCCGTCTGTAAGACAGAAACAAGACATTTAAAAGTCACTATAGGGGTATTATTTTTAAAGAGATACAGGCCGGCCAGACGGTAACAGACACGAGAGATACGGATGGCTAAGAACGCAGCCATCGGGAGGCACGTAACCAGGATTTCGTTTCGAAAAGGAATGTCTTCGAGTAAAGAATTATTGACAGCCAAGCGTAACAAACCAGAAATTTTTTTTGACCTTTACAAATTGGTAAGCGTGGAAGTTTTAATTATTTTGCCAGGAAATTTGCGACCGGTATTACATTTCCTGTCCATGTTGAGAACACGGCAGGAACAGTGGTATAAGCATATTCGTAAGCTTAAGTCTAAGTCTAAGCCTAAGCCTAAGCCTAAGTCTAAGCCTAAGCCTAAGCCTAAGCCTTTGCCTAAGCCTCAGCCTAAGCCTAAGCCTAAGCCTAAGCCTGAGCGAAAAAGTCAGTCTAAAGCTTAAACGGCCTCTGTTAATACAGCCATTCCGGGAAACGATCCGGTTGTGTTCTATATATGGGCCACATTTCCTATAATGAGCCGAGACATTGCTTCTAACCTAAGATTGTTTAAATTTTAATACACTTTTTAAAGAAAAATATAGTCTTTTTTAGTTTTTTTAATAAAAATTGAGTGTCTGGTATTGTAATTGAAGTCTGGCAGTTGTTTGTCTTTAGAACGTAGCATCTAGAATGGTTGATGATTTTATGTTTACAGTAAAACTTTCTGAATAATTAATGAAAAAAGTAAAGTTAAAAATCGTTAAAGCCCGATTCACACGTGCAAGTTTTTGCTGCGAGAACTTGCAGCTGCAACTTGCACTTGAAAGTTTTGTTTAAAATTCCGTTCGAAAAACTTGCAGCTGCAAATAATTCAATAAAAATCAAAGCTATGATTGAAAAAAATGAAAGTTCTGCGTGCAATTTTCAACTGCAAGTTCTCGCAGCAAAAACTTGCACGCGTGAATAGGGCTTAATTTGAGCGAATTTATTTTCTAAACTGAGGCTGTAGAATAACCGATTTCGACGTCAAAAAACGTCAAAGTTTGGTCTAAAAAAATCGGTTTTTTGCTAGAAAATTTTGTCTTAATTATAGATTTACTGGGAATCTAAAATTTCACTTTAAGTATTTGCTTAAGTTTGCTATTCATCATAACCATTTAACAACGCTATATGTTGCTTAAAATGGTATATGAATCCACAATTTAGATTCCTGTCCGTAGCCAAGAGGGGCCAGGTGGGGCTCAGCCCCCTGGAAAAATTTTGGCGAGCCTAGATTTTCAACCTTGCTTGTAAGTCATTGAAAACCTTTAAATGCCCCTGCTGAAAAAATTTTAGCCCCCCTAGCAAGGTGGGCTGACTACTGGCCAGTTGGGATTACTTCAAAAGCGATGTGCGAAGGCTGTGTACGGCACACGACTTCATTATTCATTTTAATTGTTTGCCAAACAATATAATGCACTGTGCAATAATGAATTATAGGCTGAATGATGCATAATGCCTAGTGTTTAACAATTATTACGTGTATACGCAGTACAGAAACATTTCAAGACGTGAGTCCTTCTGCGCCCGAAGAGTGGGATTTTAAGAAACGGTGTTTCGAGAGAATCGAGTTAATGAACTCAAATTTGAAATTATATATTATATATAGATATAGATATATACATATATATGTATATATGTATATATATCTCAGTTTGACTTGAAAATAAGCCAGAAAAGGTTAAAAATGACACTGTACTTTTTAATTATTTCAATGCCGTCCAGGTGTCGTCAGGCATCATAGTGCAACTCACGTTGATTTGCAGCGTCATCCACAGTCCCACGACAGTTATAGCGCTACCCTAATCCGTAGACTTATTTTTTATTTAGGTTTAGGTTTAGGAATATGCTTATACTACTGTTACGGCCGTCAAAATAAATATTGGCTGTAATTTTTCCATCGAGAGATCAACCAGAAAAACACAGCATCTTTCAACTGAAGGACCTGGTTTAATTTCCATTTCATTTTTGGGTTTTTTTTGGTTAAATCCAAGCTTCACAAAGATTTATATTTTTAATTTATTTTCAAACGCTCATTGGACGTTTGTAAATTTTGATAATATTGATTTGATTCGATAGACACGAGGCTGCTATCATTTTACGGTCAGTGCGTTTCAACGATTGGCTGAAGTCATAAAAAAACATAATATATCGAGCTTAGTGGCTAGGCCCCACCCAAGTAAATGACAGAGAGTCGGGAAATGATATACGATGAAACACTGGGGCGTTTTTTTTCGTCGTCCAATAGCGTTCGAATGCAAATGTGATTGGTGGGGACAGATACCGAAAAGTACAGCTGAAATATTGGTTGTTGAAATATAATTGGCGAATCGTTAACATTAATTAAAATAAATTACCGTATACATCTTTACTATCAAAAAGGTTTTTAGAATTAAGGTGGGGGGCTATATTGTGATTTTCAGTACAGCCTCCCATCGGTTTTGCGGAGTCGTTTTAAGCCTGGTTTATGGCACTGGTGTATCTTTTACAGTTTTGTTAGACGTATTTGGCGTTTGTTTTTGGTTTCAGTTATTATTGCTTTAGATGATTGGGTATCTATTTGTTGTTGGTTCAAATTTTGGGCAATGTAAAAACAGGGGCGGAACAGTATTATAAGCATATTCCTAAGACTAAGTCTAAGGTTAAGCCTAAGCCTAAAGCTAAGCGTAAGAATGAGCATATTCCTAAAGGCTAAGCCTAAACCTAAACCAAGCAAAAAATCAGTCTAAAACTTAAGCGTACTCTATTGCAGTCTCACAGAAAAACGTTTCGTCCCTGATCTTTACATGGGCCCAAATTTTTAACGGACTGTACACTACGCTGTAAATTTTAGTGAGTTGATTTTAACTCAGAATGAGTTAAACCACTCAGTCTGAGTTAAGACTATCAGAACTCATAAATCTGAGTTGATTCAACACATTCTGATTTAATGAATCATCTCCCCCGGAATCAACTCAACTCAGAGTGAGAATCGACTCAATTCAGAGTGAGAATCGACTCAATTCAGAGTGAGTTAAAGCTTACTGTTATTAACTCAGAAAAAACTACCAGTTCCTTTGAGTTGATTAATTAATTCATTGGAATTTACAGTATAGACGCACAGAAAAAATTGTCTTTTATTTAAGAAACAGCGTTTGAAATTTCGTAGATTTGTATTTTACTACGAGTCCCAAGCCTTAAACTAATTTCTTTGCTTAGGCTTAAGTATTAGCTTATACTTACTCCTAGGCTTTGTTTTAGGTTTAGACTTAATACGTTTAAGAATATGCCTATATTACTGTTACGGCCTTGTACTGTACATTCGCCGAAATTTCGGACATTTGTGTTTTTGTACAAGTTCCTGACATATATGTATTAAATTTGAAACATTAAAATTTGAAAATTTTCAGAAATATGTGTCTTAAAATTCTGTCATATGGAAGTTGGAATTTTGAAGCCCGGACTGCGTTTATTTTAAATTTAGGAAGCTAAAGCTCAAACAAATGTCCCAAATTGAAAATCAAAAGTACATCTAAAGGCGTAAAACTTGGGAAAAGACTCAGCTTAACTCAAATTACGCTTAAACTTGCATTAATATTTGTATATATTTTCAATAATTAAAACCGGGTCGACTAGTTAACATATGTTAAAATTAGAAAATCTATTCTTAGAAATAAGACAACTCTCTGAATTATAGCTTGTTTTACACTTCAAAAAACGGAGTCTAATTGACTGCCTCCGACATAGGATCCTACGGGATTACACAAACTTAGTCAAATTCGACTCAAATTCGACTCACTTAGCCGCATATTTGACTAAGACAGAGTCGAATTTGGCTCATTTTATGTAATACCAAAAAGCCTATTTCGGAAAGAGTCAGTTTGACTCACCATTTTTTGCAGTGTACTTGATGATGATTATTTATACTAAATAAGTTTGGCTGTTCATATTACACGGCCAATTTAAAGAACAGGGGTGAAACAGTAGGTATTCTAATCATACTCCTAAGCCTAATCCTAAGCCTAAGCCTAAGCCTAAGCTTAAGCCAAGCAAAAGTAATTAGTCTAAAGCTTAAGCTTAATTCTATTGCAGTCCCACGGAAAAACGTTCCACCCTTGATCTTTTACATGGGCCATAATATTACATTTAGAGAAATTATATTAATAATGTCATCATTTATTACAATGGTATCAGCGATTCAGTCGAATCGATGTGAATCTTTGCTCAAAACTGAAAAACGATTCAAAGTCAGTTGAATTGCTTGAGCAGATCAATGGTTGAAATGTAAAATCATTGGACGGTGGTGCACTACCCGCTAAACCAAAACCGACAATACTTGACCTGCTCAACTTCAGGGCCGTAGCCAACTCGCCTTACTAGGGTGACGGCTAAAATTTTTCAGGAAGGCATACTCGGGTTTTTGATGACTATACAAGCAAGGTTGAAAATTTTCTAGGGAGAGGCAAAATTCATTCATGGGGGTGCTGACCCCTCCCCTGTTCTGGTTACGGGCCCGCTCAATTTGCCAAATATGACAAAATTGGTTAAAATTTGTTTGAAAATCTAATATATATTCCTGAACTGCAAAAAATGGAGAGTAAAATTGACTCTTTCCGAAATAGGCTTTTCTAGACTTACACAAACTGAGTCAAAATTCGACTCCGCCAGTGCCAAATTCGACATACTGAGTCCCACAGTGAGTCGAATTATGACTTTGGCGGAGTCGAATTTTCACTCAGTTTGTGTAGTCTGGAGAAGCCTATTTCGAAAACAGTCAATTTGACTCGACATTTTTATGCAGTGTGTAATCAAGGGCGCATACAAAGGGAAGATTAAAATTCGAGTATATTTTCATCAAATTATTATGTAAAGACTCAAAATAGGAACTTATACAGGCTGCAGCATAAAACTTGCATTTGGCTGTTGTTATTCCACTCAAAATAACATCCTGATTATATGAGTCATGTTTGACTCAGTGCATGAGTCATGTTTCTGCAAGAAATGGTGAGTCAAATTGACTCTCTCCGAAATAGGCTTTTCCTGACTAAACAAACTGAGTTAAAATTCGACTCCGCCAGAGTCAAATTGAGTCGAACTTGACTCTGGCGGAGTCAAATTTTGACTCAGTTTGTATTCAGTTTGTATAATCTAGGAAAAGCCTATTTCGGAGAGCGTCAATTTGACTCATCATTTTTTGCAACGCAGTTTCTTAAGTGCAAACGGTCTGTAGTTTTCAGCTGATCTTAGGTAAGCGAGCACTTGTTTTGCGTCGGTGCAGCGGTCGCTTTTGACGGCAGTTAATTACTATAGTCTATGAAAGCGCCTGTTCCGTACTGTTATCTGTTGTGTTCATTAATGCTTCAAATTTTATTATTTCAATTTTGAAAATTAATTTTTTTAAAAATTACATTTTATTTTTAATTTTAAAATTTTATTTTGAAATTTATAAATTTCATTTTTCAAATTACTACATTTTATTTTTTAATGTTGAAATTTTATTTTTGAAATTTAAAAATTTCATTTTTTAAATGACAGCATTCTATTTTTTAATGTTTACATTTTATTTTTGAAATTTAAAAATTCCATTTTTTAAATGACAACATTCTATTTTTTAATGTTTACATTTTATTTTTGAAATTTAAAAATTTCATTTTTTAAATGACAGCATTCTATTTTTTAATGTTTACATTTTATTTTTGAAATTTAAAAATTCCATTTTTTAAATGACAACATTCTATTTTTTAATGTACATTTTATTTAAAAATTTCAATTTTTAAATGACAACATTCTATTTTTTAATGTTTACATTTTATTTTTGAAATTTAAAAATTTCATTTTTTAAATGACAACATTCTATTTTTTAATGTTTACATTTTATTTTTGAAATTTAAAAATTCCATTTTTTAAATGACAACATTCTATTTTTTAATGTTTACATTTTATTTTTGAAATTTAAAAATTTCATTTTTTAAATGACAACATTCTATTTTTTAATGTTTACATTTTATTTTTGAAATTTAAAAATTTCATTTTTTAAATTACTACATTTTATTTTTTAATGTTTAAATTTTATTTTTGAAATTTAAAAATTTCATTTTTCGTATTTAAAAATTAAAGTTTATAAATTTTAAACATTAAATTTTTTTAATTTTAACCCTTGCGCGTTTCAGAAATTCATCGAACTCGACGGTCTGCGATTAATTTTCGACGCGCTGGAAACAGTTGCCGCATCTCCAGTGTCTCCAAAACATCGATGTCCAAGTCAAGCCGGATCCGCTGGACAGCGCTCAAAGGCTGCCGCGGCATCTGGTTCACAACGGACCCTTACTCTGGGGGCAATCAGTCAAAATCCAAATTTTGAGCTGTTAGACGTTTGCGATCGAATTCAGTGTTTGAATGCAATTCGTGCACTTTCACAATCGCAATTTGCACTTGAATATGTTGTTAAACGCCGCAGTGTTCACGTTGAACAATTAGTGAAATGTAAGCCTAAAGTTTGCCATAAAAATTGCTTTTTTGGGCTCTGAGTATGAATAAATTTGTTTTCAAAAAGATCGGACAATGTTACTTAAAGGGACGTAACCGTAGAGTTAAGCGTGTTCCTAAGCCTAAGCCCAACCCTAAACGTTGCAGAATTGAGTTCCTAAGCCTAAGCCTAAGCCTAAGCCTAAGCAAAAAATAGGTAATCTAGTATCTAAACCTACTTTTTTACGGACCCACCAGAGACCTGAACGCCCCTTAACGTAACATTATCCCAAAAGTTTGGTAATTTTTTACAAATAAAATCATTCCACGCAGCAGGCGGAGTTGATTCAAATGCAGCCAATGTTTTCACGCCCGAGTCACAGTATAATTGCTTTGGCATTCGTTTGAAAAATATTGCAATAATTTTTGTTTTCATTTTAGTATTTCCATCGCCATCATTAGCTGTCAACGAGTCGCTGTGTTCGTTGTTTGTTGCGCTGGTTCGCTTCAATCAAAACGGTTACAATATGTTTCAATCGATCTTGCTCCGAATTAAGGTTCGTTATAACTTTATTTATTTTTCCAAATTAATTTCTTCAATTTTGTAGTAAATAATTTACAATTTTCTTCACACGCATACTTTGAATTCCAATGCGTTGATTAATCAACTCTCAGATTGCGAGTTATAAATTCTATTGCAGTGAAACATTCACTTTGAATTGAGTTGATTTCAACTGAGTAATTAGTTAACTCATACTGAGTTGATTCAACTCATTCAAAGTTTTAACTTACTTGAATTTATAGTGAAGTGCTGGCAAGTTTTAGTAACCTTGGACAAATTCTAGGAATTTTCTCTGATAAATTATTTGTTGCCAACAAATAAATATGATAATTGAATCCCATACAGTCCATGCCTCCGTTCGTATAAAGACTGGGACGCTTAGGCTTCATATGCTTAAGCTCTTAAGCTAAGGATTACACTGTAAAGTCCAATGAGTTGATTAACCAATTCAGCTAACGAGTTAGTTATTTCTGAATTAAAATCAGTAAACATTAACTCATTCAGAGTTGAGTTGATTCTCACTCTGAGTTGCGTTGACTCTGGGTGAGTTGATTAATCAGTTCAGAATGAATCGAATCAATTCAAAATTTTAAGTATTGATAGTCCTAACTGAGTGATTCAAATCAATTTGAATTAAAATCAACTCACTAAAATTTACAGTGTACATTTAGGCCTTAGAATATATATAAGTTTGGGCTCAATTTTAGGCTTAAGCTTAGTGTTAGGCTTTTATACATTGGCTAAAATGTCAAGAATCGTGAAATTTAACAATTTTATTAAAATTTTGGTTTACTCTTAGACCAAGAAAGAGACCAACCGCGACGAATGAGTTTATTTCACTTATAAGTCTGAGTTACAATACTCAGCACTAACTGGTAAAACTGTGTAATTTGATCTGATTGCTATCTTTGTTAAATATAATACCGATGATAAAAGTGATTAACACCCGTTGGCTGGCTTTTATTTCGTTTTTGTTTAATGATTTTAAAATTTTTAAATATATTTTGCAAAATTATAACATAAATTTTAACGATTTACGTTAGGTATCATGACCAATGTATAGAACAGGGCCGTAACAGTAGTTCAATACATTCCTAAAGGCTATATGTAAGTGCAAAAAATAGTCTAAAGCTTAAGCTTACTCTGTTGCAGTACCGCGTAAAAATGCGTTCCGCCCCTAATCTTCAATACATGAGCGACGTATTTACTGTTATTGACGATAAATTTTCATTACAGAAATGAAAAAGTTTTTGAACGTAAAAAGTAAATTAAATTTTAAGCTAAAACGAGTCGTTTGAAGCCTTACTATTGGACGTTCGGCTGTGCATCACCCCCAACATTTTTAAAACTAAACGGGCGGGACAGTATTATAACCATTTTTCTAAGCCTAAGCCTAAGCCCAAGCCTAAGCCAAGCAAAAAATAGTCTAAAGCTTAAGCTTACTGTATTGCAGTCCCACAGAAAAACGTTCCGCCCCTCATCTTTACATGGGCCATTATTTCAAATGTTAAAATGTTCGTGAAGCTAAAATGAAGTCTTGGATCGTTGCATACATGTAAAGATGCGGTTCGGAACGTATTTATGTGGAGCTATACTATAAGTCCGTATTATTAGGGTTTAGGGACGCTATCCGCTTATGGACTCTTATTAGGGATACGGACTTTTATTGATTGGGACTCAAAATGGGGACCCCTCTTATTTCCCCCTCTTATTCGGGCCAGTACAGTAGTACCATATTACCAGCTGGAGTTGGTGATAGATCTTATAACTTTCGAACCAGGGGGCCATAGAATAAACGTAAGCTTCAGACTAATTTTTTTTTACTTTGGCATAGGCTTAGAAATACACTACTGTTACGACTATTGCATTGCTAACACTGCATCGACTGTCTTAACCGATATTCGATTAAGTGTTGTTGTAAAAAATAATAAATTTTAAGAATGTGTATGTTTAAAGACTTCAAATCACAATGTCATGTTGATCCACTACGTTCAGCATCGTTTTGAGTATTTTTATGCTTTTTGTTCAATTTTTCAAATAAATTTAAAAACAGATACAAGCATACATTTGTAGTTAAAAAACATTAAAGAAAAATGAAAAAAATGAATCCGTTCAGGTGGTTGGGCCAATGTAAAGAACACGGGCAGAACAGTATTATAAGCATATTCCTAAGCCTGAGCCTAACCGTAAGCGTAAGAATGACCATATTCCTAAGCCTAAGCTTAAGCCTAAGCGTAAGAATGGCCATATTCCTAAGCCTAAGCCTAAGCGTAAGAATGACCCTATTCCTAAGTCTAAGCCTAAGCCTAAGCCAAAGCGTAAGAATGACCATATTTCTAAGCCTAAGCCTAAGCCATGCGAAAAAATTAATCTAAAGCTTAAGCTTACTCTATTGCAGTCCCACAGAAAAACGTTCCGCCCCTGATCTTTAGATGGTCCAAAAAATGAATCTGTTCCAAGGGTGCAAGAACGGTGATACTCAGATGACGAACGGCGTCCATGATTTTTGCGTTGATTCGAACGGATGGAAATTTTGTTCATATTTCAGTCTGGAAAATTCGTAATTTTGAATTATTTTTGTGATTTCTAAAATTTCACTCTTTCATTTGTAAACAGTTTTTTATTTTCATTGGTGATGTTTCAGTACTGTGGAGGTGTTGATTCCCCGAAACTCTCAGAAGAAGTTAACCCTGGCATGTTTAGCGACTTCCAATTGAATTTAAGAAGGGCCCGTGTAGGGTTACAATTATGCTTAGGCTTATTCCAGAGTACGAACCGGAGGTCTGCTCCTCCGGCTCCAACTCTGGCAGAAAAGCATCCTCCGGCTTCGGCTCCGGTAGAATTTTGCGCCGGAGGTTCCGGTAATTTCGGTAGTAAAATTTTGCATAATTTTGCAAAATTTATCTGTTTAAAGCGCGTTTCGTTTTGCTTTTGTCACAATTTTCAGGAAAAAAATTTCGAAATTTCACAGAAAATTAGCGTAAAACCAAACAGCTTAACAACATATTGCAGATATTGGCAAAAATTAACTAATGAACCATCATTTTAACTACCTCTCTGGCAAAGTTTCGTTGCCCTCCGGCTCCGGTTCCGTCTCCGGTATATTTTACCTCCGGTTGCACCCTGGCTTATACTTAAGCCTTTTCAAAACTGTACGTTTTTGCACTATAATCTACAAGGTCATAACTTTTAAACCGTTGGTTCTGCAGCCATAAATGTGGTATGCCCTTGAACTCAACTCTTCGAGCTCTATAGGTTGCGCCACTGTTCGTTATTTCCTGGGGGGTTCAGATTCCACACATTCGTCAGCTTTAGGCTTAGGCTTAGACTTATGCTTAAAATAGATTTTTGATTGCATACCGCTACAACGATCAATTTTCAATGTAGTATTTAATATTTTTCAGCTTCAGTTCTATGATTGAATTTTTAATTGCTTAAACACTCGTATACTATGGTAATTTATCGCTAATATTTTTAATTTTTTTACATTTCTGTTTACTTTCAATTCTTGTCCTGTTTCGGTTTTTAAAGTTGGTAACATTGCATTACCAGCGATCTAAAAATTAACCAATAGGACCGTCTTTCCTAAACCAGAATTTTTTTCTGGCACCAGGATGTACTGGTTTATAATATATTCGTTAAGATTTTGTCAATTTTATTTTAACAACCAGATAACGAACACTTCTTGCTTACGGTTACGACTTATGCTTTTTTGGCTTCGGATTAGGCTTAGGTGGAAGTTTCAGGTTTAGGTTTAGGCTTATAAGCTTTTTTCGAAACCTTAGCCTGAAGCCTAATCCTGAACCTAAGTCTTAGCTTAAGTCTGTAGTTTAGGAAGCGAACAAGAGCCTAAAAGTTCCAATACGTTGGTCGCCTTCAGGCTCTGGACCACCCATAAAATTTTTAGGTACGTCACTACAAAAAACAACCGAGGCTACACCGCAAGGACCATGCATGACGTCACAGGTCCATTGCCTTTAGCAAAAATTTTTTGCAGGGGCGAATCTACTATATTTCAGTCAAAATCGAATATTCTACATAAACGAAATTACTCAAGGGCGGGCAGAGGGTAGCGAATACAGTGACACCCTATCGCATTCATTTTGTTGCAATTTCGCTAACAATAGACTGTTCTTTGATAACTTTGTTGTGAATTGTAAAATTTAAACAAACAGAAAAAAGTTTGAAAAAATGTTGTAAAATCACTTAATTTTAAAGATTTTAATACTTAAAACATCACTGTCTGCTTCAACAGCGGATGTGAATGAATGAAACTGAGCAAAGACGCTCTATAGTAGAAAGCAAACTCTAAGTTAAGCAGTACCATATAGAACCCTTCACTAAAATTTAGCTCCGGATGCGGTGGGTCTCGAACCCACGACGTACGGATTACCGGTCCGCTGCTCTGACCACTGAGCTGCGCAGCCATGCAAACTTTCGCTACAATGGTTCTATATACCGTGAGTTTGGTACTACAAGATACGTATACGAATACGCCGCGAAACCATCTGAGCTGGAGAGTGTCCCTCACATTTCCCAACCGATACCGCGAAATAATTCTAAGTTAAGCAGTACCATGGTTGCAATTGCAAGAATGGGAAGGTTGAAAGAGTTCGAGAGTCCTATTTTCCAAGTCAATAGAAGGCGTTTCTGACCTATTAGCATTAATATAAAATAGGTTTCATCTTATAAGAACGTGGTTAAATTTTGGCTAAAAATTAACAAACAGATTAATAAAACTATACTTTAAATATGATGTTTTCGAAACGTGATTATGGTAAAATTGGTCATGTTTCCAAGAAATGCAGTTATTTTGTTTGCGAGACAATCCACTGTTTTAAATTAAATTTAATAAAGTTTAAAAAAAGATTCTTCAAATTATACAAAGTAAGCTTAATTCCGATAGAAAGTGTACAAAACCCATTGTCACTTTGACTCACATTTAAAGTTTTTAAGCTTTGGGCTTAGGCTACTGTTTAGGCTTTGGTGTACTGTGTAGGCTTAGGCAAAGGTTAAAATAAAAGGCCTGGCCTCGACAAAGGCACGTTTAGTCCTACGCCTAGGTCTAAAGCGTAAATGGGCGGAGCTAACGTTCTGTACAACGAATCGTGGGTCGCATTTTAGGAATTCACATAAATATGTTACCTTAAAACATATACAACAGAAATGAAACTTTGGTTATCAGGCAAGCATAATACACTACCTGGTTCGAATCATATACGTAATACAGTAAAGTGTATCGGTCTGCCGCACAGTAGAAATTTAATTTCTGGCGTAAGTTGGTTAAATTTTAATTTAAAAATTTCGGCCAATATAAAGAACAGGAGCGGAACAGTAATATAAGCATATTCCTAAAGCCTACGCCTAAGTCTAAGCATAAGCCTAAGCGTAAGAATGAGCATATTCCTAAGCATAAGCCTTAGCCTAAGCATAGGAAAAAATTAACCTAAAGCTGAAGCTTTATTGCAGTCCCACAGAAAAACGTTCCGCCCCTGATCCAAAAATTCAAATTGTTTTTCATATCGTAAATCGATGCGTAGTCCACGATAAAAGCAGTATAGGAAAAGGCAGCCTGCGTATTGCGAACGCTTAAAACTTGATTGCTTGTTTTGAAATTTGTTTATTTTTGAAACGGACTTATACGGACGTTTGTTCCAAAAGCAATTTGATATCGGGGGTACAATTTTTGGAAATGCAATTTAAAATACTCTATCTCTACCAGGGTACAATCGGAGGTCTGCCTGCGGGCTACGGCTTCGGCAGAAAATCGATCTCCGGGTTCTGGTTCCGGTAGAATTTTTGCCGGAGATTCCGGCAATTCGGCAGTACAATTTTGCGTAATTTAGCAATATTTATCTGTTTAGCGCGTTTCGATATAATTTTGTCACGATTTTCACGAAAGAATTTGCGAAATTTCACAGAAACTTTGCGTAAAACCAAACAATTTAGCAGATACTGGCTAAAATTAACTAATTAACCATCATTTTTTATTACCGAATTTCGTCTCACCTCCGGCTCCGGTTAAAGTTTCGTTGACATCCGGGTCTGGTTTCGGTATTTTATTCTCCGGTTGCACCCTGCTGTCTACTAATTTTGCATTTGTTGACATTTCAGGGTTGTGCAAATTCAAGCTGCAAACATCAACTGATTGCCGATCAGTTAGCGTTTTCGGTACACGGGGGTCATCTTCGCTATCAGCTGACTCTGCTGCAATTAATAAACGCAGTTCTTGACTGTGCCCCAAACGGTTCAGAACATCGAAGGATTCGTGACGAATTAATTGGTAAGCCAGGATGGGGGTGAGGTCAGTGAACGGACGGGGTGGGGTCAGTGAACGGACGTGGTGAGGTCAGTGAACGAACGGGGGATGGCACTTTTGCCCTAACGAATATGGCGGGGGGCGGACGTTTCGAGTAACAATCAAAATTGAATCGATTTTGTACTATTTTGAGGGGGGTTTCTGCCCATGGTAACCCCTCACATTTTGGCAGGATACTAAACAGAATGGGAATATAACCCGTCCAAGCTTCCACACTAAAGTAATTCATTCGTGAGACAGCCAATAACGTCGATACAGCACTTTTGGAGTGTTTTCGAGTATGACACGGATGATTGCTTAAAGTGGGAGCTTTAATGGGTGACAGCCCCATCCGACAAATTTTCTTTTCAGGGGGCTGTGGGGGTAGCAGCACCCCTGAATGGGACAGTTGGATGCATAAAGAATTCTTAGTTTCCCAATATCTCTGAATACGTGGGATGGAAACTTTTCAACTGCGAGGAGAAACTACAAAAGCGCCGGAGTAAAGTTTGTCCCAACCTCAATACCTCTGATTGGTCACGGGGCCAGCAGCTTCCACGGAATGCCGCTGTAAATTTCAGTGAGTTGATTTTAACTCATAATGAGTTGAATCACTCAGTCTGAGTTAGGACTGTCAGAATTCAGAATTTTGAGCTTATTCAAATGATTCTGAGTTAATTAATCAACTCACACAGAGTCTACTCAACTCACAGTGAGAATCAGTTCAACTCAGATTGAGTGTGATATTTTACTGATTTTAATTTAGAAATAACTAACTCACCAGCTGAATCAATTAATAAACTTATTGTTACTGATTTTAATTCAGAAATAACTAACTCACCAGCTGAATCAATTAATAAACTTATTGAAATTTACAGTGTGGAAATAAATGGTAATTGTACATATCCCCCGATATTTATGCGCGGACAACGCTTAGGCTCAGGATTCGGCTTAGAACGAGACTGTATGCCTTAGCCTAAACATTTGCTTACGCCATTGGTTAAGTTTTTTCCTATGTCTTTGTCTAAATCCCTTAAAGAGGCCTAAACCTAAATCTTGATCTTAAAAGTTGGACGAAAGTACACAAGAGCCAATCAGGTTCTTTCTCGATAAGTTATTAATTATTTGTTTTTATCAAGTTATTTTAAGGTTAACAAAATCATAATACCTCGCATTAGTATGAATTCAATAAGTGTTATATATTTAAAGTAGGCAGCCTTTTTGTACGTTGAACCACCCTTGCAACTGTGTGTAAAGTTTGTTAATTTTAATATTTGAAAATTTATCCCTTGCTGGTGATTGGTACTATACACATTTGAGAAATAAATGTCTGTAACAATTAATAATTTTTATTTTTCAATTTTAACAATTATTTAATTTTTATTTTTAAATTTTAGCAATTACTGATTTTTATTTTCAAACTTTAACAATTATTAATTCTTATTCTTTAATTTTAACAATTATTAATTTTTATTTTTAAATTTTAATTATTATTTTATAGTTTTAAATTTTAACAATTAAGTATTAATTTTTATTTTTAAATTTTAGCAATTATTGATTTATATTTTCAAACTTTAACAATTATTAATTATTATTCTTTAATTTTAACAATTATTAATTTTTAATTTTCGATTTTGACAATTATTAATTTATGTTTTTCAATTTTAACAATTTATTTTTCATACTTTCAGCAAGCGGGATCGATCAAACCGTTTCCAATATTGAACACACAGCACTAACGAAACCGCCGTCGACACGGTCTCCAAAACAGTCTAAAATTACAAACGATATTTTATTAGAAACTCAAACTTTTCAAAAATTTCAACTCCAAAACGTTGACAATAAAGAAGATAACAATAATCTCGTCAGCTTTCTGGATGGCCAAGACGTTTCTGATAGTTTTGCAATTTTAGTTTCTAAGGTAACATTTATTTCTAAATTATTTCTGGTTTATATGGGTTCAGATTTAGGCATTACTATTGTTCTTGAGCTTAATACTTTTGTCCTTACGCCTAAGCTTTGGTCTATGTTCTTCTGTAAGTTTTGCGTTTCGAGTCTCAGGTGAAGGTTTAGGGTTCAAGAAGAGTTCATTCTCAAGCAAATATTACTGATAAATATCATAAACTAATTTAAAGTTCAACACTTTGATTCGTTTCATGAGCTTGTAATCTTTTTAAAGTTTCAATTTTATACCAGAAAATGCTATTTTTAGATCAAAGGATTTCCGTTGCTCGCCGCTAAGCTGCTTCACATCGTTCATCATTTGATTTCAATCGATCCGAACAAGACATCAAGGTAAGAACATTGCTAAATTCTAAATTATTTTTCAAAAATATTTAAGTGAAATTAATTCAAATAAGAAAATTTAAGCAAATACGAAATTTAAAAAAAACATGATTAAAAAAGTTTCAATTTTCTCTAAAAAGCGGCAAACTCTTATAGTCGTGTGGTTAATGGTAAACACTTTCTATCTGAAAAAGCACAGAGTTCGAGTCTTTGCTATGTAAAAGATCAGGAGCGGAACATTTTCTGTCGGTCTGCAATAGAATAAGCTTTACCTTTGGACTAATTTTTTGCTTGGCTTTTAAGCTTAGGCTTAAGCTTAAGAAGATGCTCATATTTACGCTTAGCTTTAGATTTAGGCTCTGGCTTAGGCTTAGGCTTAGGAATATGCTCATTCTTACGCGTAGGTTTAGGCTAGGCTTAGAAATATGCTTATAACACTGTTCCGACCCAATTGTTTACATTGGCCAAAATATTCATGGCGGAAATGCGTGCATATTTTTAACAATTTTAATTTTAACTAAAAATTTGTTATTTTAAAATTTCAGCGTTGATCGCTTTGATGTCGCCGAACGATTTCTCGACCTTGTAGCTCGATGCGTGAGTCCGTCAGACACCAGTGATACTCACAGGCTATCCAGTGCTCGCATAAGTGAGAAATTATCCCCCTGTAAACTCTCAACCCTTCAGAGATTTGTTGTATGTCAAACAGCTTCTGGCAGTGCCACCGTGGGAACGTCTGATATATCAGACCCAGACGCTAGCGAGACAGTATGTCTACGAAGTGTCGCCGTTCAGACAGATCCGGTCAAAGTCTACTCAATTTCTCGCCGTCATCGAAGTGGATCGTCTGTGGGTCAAGAACGTCGTTCCGCGGGCGGTACTAGTCAATGTGACGCTAAATCGACTGAGATAATCAGCAGAAAACTGGTTCCTAGCGGCGTGGGAAAATCGAAACGTGATGTCGACAGCAGCGTGGGAAAATTGTCTGATGATGTGAATGGTGGAGTGGGAAAATTGTCTCGCAAAAAAGACGATAGCGTGGGAAAATTGTCCAGTGATGTTACTGGTAGCGTAGGAAAACCCACTTGTGATGTGAATGTTGGAATAGAAAAATCATCTGGTGATATTAATGGTGGCATCGAAAAATCGCCTGTTACTGTCAACAGAGGCGCTGAAAAATCGTTTATTAATGTCGTCGACACCGTAGGAAAATCGTCTTTTGATACGAACGAAACCGTGGGAAAATTGTCTCAGCATGTGACCGAGGTGTCGGATATGATTCCAACTACGGATGGTGTCGAATGTGTACACCATTTGATGGCTGGTATCTTGTCAAAAAACGAAAACAAATCTGAAACACAACGCAGGTACTCATTTCCGACGGGACAGGCCACAAAATTGACCCCCTCTCTTAAAAGCACTAATGATACCGATACAAGCGAACCAATCAATGACGATATGCCTAAATTTAAGCTTAAGCAATATCAACTTTCGTTTGAATCTAACCAATCAGATCCAGGCATGGCTCGGCGGACGTTAAACCGGTGCAAATCAATCGAATCAAGCCGAATAGAAACTATTTTAGCGACAAAAACTGCCACTAATTTAGACGGATTTTCGGGTTACGCCAGTGACGGGGGAACTAGTAGTCGTACGGAGACGTCTGAGACGACCCTCAAGTATCGGACTGCTATGCCCCCAGCTTCTGGACCGTTCGGTATATTGTACGTGCCTCCAAAACGATTTCAAGGTGTAATGATGCCGGTTAGAAAACGAGAGACTTGTTTAACATCTGGCGAAACGGTTGATCACAAGGCTACGGTAAGGGGCTTGAGGTTTAAGACAAAATTTAGAAACATTTTGTGAAACTAATTTTTCTGATTTTTTAATTAAAACATTGTCTTTATTTACGCAAATTACAAAACACAAATAAATGGAAATAGTCAGCCTGCGTTGCGCAATACGTAAAAGTTAGCGAATGCACAACAATCTGCGTGCAAAGTTTCTTTTCACATAAACAATCATGTTTTTGTTTCATAAATGTTCCTAGCAAAGTATTAATGCACGAAAGTTGCCCAAATTACGTATGTGAAGTATTCCAGCTTTAATTATACTGATATAGAAATTTATGGATTTCCGATGCACTTTAGCAGTCCATCACCTCTTTTGTTCGAGTCACTACAGTATATGATAAAATCTCTGCTGCAGAATGAAGTCAATATGATTTCGAATACCGCGACGGCAAACACAACCATCTTAACGGGTAATAATGAAGATAACCCCAAGGTGCCAGCAGTCTCGGCCAAGCACTTGAACGGTCCAATGCGGTCAAATTCCGTTAATGCCAGTACCAGTCCGCTGTTCGAATGTACCAAGATAGCCGCCAGATTGCCGTTTTGCAACCACGCTGATGTTTGTACGAGTCCGATTTCTGAGCTACAGGTAAATATCGAAAACTTTTGGCGATCCTATGTTGTCAGAAACTAGGGAACGCAGAGGTGGAGCGGGGATGGCCAGACGTCCCTTCGATCAGGGCTTTTTTGCGATAAAATGGTAAGGACCCTACCTTGCAAATTTTTCTCCCTCAAGAGTTTTTTAGTAAAAATTACTGTTTTTTTCCACACAGATTTTTGTGATAAAATGATATGGTCTCAGCCGTGCAATTTTTAGCTGCCAATGGCATATATAGCGTACAGTAAAAATTGCGTTACATAAACATTTTCCAGCCCGCCCATCCCCGTCAGAAATTGTGCCACCCGCGTCTGTGTTCAGAAGGGGCTTCGTGTAAGCATAGGCGGTTCAGCGAACCATTTATTCAGAATCATTCGGTTTTCTCCAAAACCTTAATACTGAGTTGACAAAAATGATAAGGGTGGTGCTTTAAAACTTGTCGTCCGGTGCCGTCTAATGCGCACCGAACGTCATCAAAAGTATAAAGGCACCGAACGTCATCAAAAGTATGACGGCACCGAACGTCATCAAAAGCATGACGGCACCAAACGTCATCAAAAGTATGACGGCACCGAACGTCATCAAACATATGACGCCACCCTAAGACCTTAAGCTCTTAGCTCTCAAAGACATTCTATCGTTTGCGTTTGACGAAAGCTTATATTCATTTTCGCTGCGACAGTTTGGTTGGTAAACAATCATACGACAAAGTTTTAACACAATTTATAGCTGCAGATCTATCAGCCCACTTTGTCTGCATGGTTTTGTGGTGTCCGGATTCTTCCGCTCCGGGTCACATACTGCAAGGAAATTGTGGGGGCTGAGTTTTCGGTCGAAACGTTTTGCTCCATCCATGTCGATAATTTTTATCAAACTTTTAATTTGAGTTCGTCTGGCACGTCCCTGTTACTCAAGGCTTAGCGTTCACATTTGAAACATTTTCTTAATTTCACACTTTGTTCAATGGCAATCTTAAGCATAAAATATTAAGACGTTTGTTTCCAAATTCTAAACGGGAAAATTCTGAACCAGAATATTTTGATTCTATTGCTTGGTTCCAAAATATAATATTAAAATTCTAGTTATTTTAGCCTTGGTTTCGGTCTAAAGATATCAACGGCAACTCGTTGGCATACGTTCGTCTGAAGCGTTCCGGATCTCTAGAAGTGACTCCTTCGCGTTTGGATAACATCGATTCCACCCGGTCGGATCCAATTCAAAATATAAATCAACAAAACAGACTTCGGCACACCTGCGAACTTTTAAACAACAATAACATCAAGAATAATTGTAATAATAATAATAATAATAATAATAATAATCAAAAAATCGATCCATGTCATGACAGAACAACTCCGACCGCTCCCAAAGGCGATCTCGTCCAGCGAACAGACAGCCATAAGTCAAACCCGATTGGACAACGTAAACTTATTGCTACCGTAACTCCTTTACAATCGACCGTTGATGTTAATCACAACTTTATGGAACCAATCAACGTTGAGCATTCTTGCAGTAACCACAATAACCGCAACGGGATTGGACCAAACGCATCTTCTACCAATCGACAGAAAGCACCTGGCGATGTAATTGTGGGAAAAGCGGAATATTTACACGATCCGACAGAAATCTTGCGGAATGGTCCCTCTTCTAAAGCCAGTTTAACAGCTCGACCGGCTATTCCGTTACCTCCACCACCACCTGTACCCCCTCCGACACCCCTGGGGGGACATAAATGGATTCCAAAAGCCCCTCCGGTAGCGCCGCCTTTGAACGTTGGTGGAAAACAAGGCGGAATGAGAATTTCTGATTCGGCAAATACATTGCGAAACCCGGAAGACAAAGAAAATAGGTATGTTTTTAGCGATGGCCGATGTTCACTGTCCAGCATAAGTAGGATCTGTCCGGAACTTCAAACTTTCTTGATTTATCCAGTTGTGGGCCAGAGTGCAAAACGCGGATTTGAATCTGCCCTACGGATTCTAAAGCGAATACTCAACCGCTGTGTCACCCAGGCCGCTAAATAACACGCTATTTTAAACACTTTTCGCGTTTTAATCAGCATCTTTCAAAACGCTATTTTGTACGTTGAAAAACTCTAAAATGAATGGCTTGCATAACAAAACGCTATATGTAAACACCATCGTGTTTATCACGTTATTTTCGTATTAACGTATATAAATATTTCTATCAAAACGCGAAAAGTGTTTTGTATTTTTGCCACGAATCTCAAATCGTTTTGTTTCTAAACTTACAGCACAACTGTGGATTACGTCCAAGATTCGGGCAAAGACAGAAATGACGATGCGAAGAGTGGCGAATCGTTAATGCCTTATCGATCAAATACGTTCCCACGGCCAAAAAATTACCTCAGAACGATTCGGTGGAACAAATTTTCGCAAAATATTGTGCAAAAAAGTGAGTTTAGAATTTAGGAAAAGTATATTTTTCCAAAAAATTATGCAAAAAAAGTGAGTTCAGAGTTTAGGAAAAGAATATTTTTCCACAAATTTTGTAAAAAAAGTAATTTTAGAATTCAGGTAAAGAATATCTTTCCAAAAAAAGATGCAAAAAAGTGAGTTTAGAATTCAGGAAAAGAATTTTTTCCAAAAAGATTACGCAAAAAAGTGAGTTTAGAATTTAGGAAAGCAATATTTTGCCAAAAAATTACGCAAAAAAGGGAGTTTCGAATTTTAGGAAAAGAATACTTTGTCAAAAACTTATGCAAAAACGAGAGTTTAGAATTCTAGGAAAAGAATATTTTTTCAAATATTGTACAAAAAAGTTAGTTTGAAATTTAGAAGCCGTGCACAATTCTTATAAAAATTTAACATATATATCCTAAAAATACCTTAACACTCACCCAAATGACCGATATAACACGGAACAAAAACACACAAAGAACGGAAAAAAAACAACAAAAAGAAAAAGTCAACAAAAAACCACCAAAAAAAAAAAAAAAAAAAACCAAGCAAACACAAGCCAACGATACTTGAAACAAAAAGATAACATAATCATAATACAACAATAAAAACAAAAAAAATAATATATA
This sequence comes from Enoplolaimus lenunculus, assembly GCA_030248215.1. Classification (NCBI taxonomy): domain Eukaryota; kingdom Metazoa; phylum Nematoda; class Enoplea; order Enoplida; family Thoracostomopsidae; genus Enoplolaimus; species Enoplolaimus lenunculus. Next base: position 68,869 of record JASANG010003544.1, read on the forward strand.
ACACTATTACCTAACTCTCAATTCAATAATATCTTAAAATATAAAAAAAGTAAACACTTAAAACTACAAAAGATAACACACAACAAAAAAAAAAAAAATACAAATTCCAAACAAAAAAAAAAAACCACCCAAAACTCTATATATCTATGCATGTATGTCTATATGTATCAGAGTGCAACCGGGTACTAAAAATGACGGAGCCGGATAATCTAATATCCGGCCGGAGCCGGAGCCGGAGAATGAATTCAAATCTAATGCTAGATTGCATTCAAATGTCAGAACGTAGCTTACAATTCTTCCTTCCGTGGCGGCGTAAAGGTACCCAAAGTGTTTACGTCACAAAATTTAACGTCTCACACCGATGCATTTTTAATACTTAAACAATGTACTTATACTATTCCATGTGTTGTAGCGTTGGGTTCAGTTGCAATATTCGTTTGGCCCGTGGTCCTTTTAAGGGCATCCGGTTTTCCGTAGGTACTATAAATCAGAGGTGGCTATGATCAGGGATGAGAGTCTCGATCTCAGTCTCGGCAAGTCTCGATATTTCGCATTGGCAGATTTCGGTTTCTTGAGTTTCGGCTAAGCCTAAACTTCAGCGTAAAAATTGGTCTGTAAACGAAGCCTAAACCTAAGCGAAAATAGTTAGCCTTAATCCGAGCCAGGGATGGGTGGAGACCGGCCATGAAATGTCACTGTCGCGGTAAACTTTTGGTCATCACGGAAGGAAATAAGATTTTCATAAATTAGTTCTAACTCTGTTTTCGTAGTTTTTTTTGTGAGATGTCAGAATACCTGCTAATAATTAATATTGCGTAACTATGAAAATTCATTGATTCATAGCGAAATTTTTTTCATCAGGCATTACCTGCTTCTAGCACTGCGACTCCTAGTGTCGGTTCCAAACCACCGAAACTCAGGCTAATGCAAAGATCAGGGGCGGAACATTTTTCTGTGGGACTAGAAAAGAGTAAGCTTAAGCTTTAGGCTAATTGTTTTGCTTGGCTTAGGCTTAGGCTTAGTCTTAGGCTGAGGAATATGGTTATAATACAAGTTAAAATACCGGAAGCGGAGCCGGATGTCGATTTTTGCCGGAGCCGGAGCAGGAGCCGGATATCCAGTGGCACCGTGATATATATATATTTGTATTTTTCTTTAAATTTTAGGCAATAATTCACTTTGGTCAAACAATATGGATATGAGTTTAGGTGCAGAAACATATTCAAAGGTAAATGTTTATTAAATCTTTGCGTTTTCCAAACCGTAGCGTAAGATTATTACCAGTCACAAGTATTAGATTGACAATTGGTTTTTCTGTGTAGGGCTAAACTGCTTTTTACTTAAATAAGATAACAGTATGTAGCCAGTGTCTTTAGCTGTGGTGCCAGCTCAAGAACCTAAACCTACTGCCAACTATTGATACCTGATACACACATGCATCAGGGCTCATATTCTCAAATGCATATAGCACCTATTACCAGTCAGTAATCGGTTTTACGAACTGCTGCAATTGAAGATCTCAAAATTTGCACAGAAGTAGAGTAAATTGAATGTAATAAATGTGCTGAATTTCAAACCTGATCATTCTCTGGATTGAAAGTTACAAAACCTATGGCCAACAAATAATAGGAGCTAAACACATTTTGAGCATACGGGCTGTGAGCATAACTCTTTATTAAATTTAAATTTTGTTAAAAATTGACTCAAATTCGATGTTTATATCAGGATGGTTAAGGCTCGATTTTGACTCACCATTTTTTGCAGTTTGCAGCTGCGATTACTGGTTTATTATTGGTCGCTTGTGTTTTTTTAGTTGGAAGAATTGTTTACCAAAAACGCTTCTGAAGTTAAAGTTGAACGTACGTCAAGTGTACCTCCAGTAAAAATACGAGATGAGGTAAGATTGGACAGAGTTTAGATTCAATTTCACGTATAAACGCAGCTGTTTATGGTCAATGTACCTACAGAAAAGGATCGTAATACTTGTATAAGCATATTCCTAAGCCTAAGCGTAAACCTAAGCCTAAGTGCAAGAATGAACTTATACCTATGCCTAAGCAAAAAATTACTGTTGTAGTCCAACAAAAAACGTTCCGACCCTGATCTTTTCATAGATTTCATTTATTTTAATATTAATTTTGACCACAGTCTTTTATAAGGTGAATAATTTGTAGTATATGTTTATATAAAATTAATGATACGCGAAAAAAAAGCAATTTTACAGAAATTGCTATAACCTGTTCGGTCAAATGCGTCCGAAAAACTTTCTCGCTGGGTACAATGTTTTAGATTCAACTGCTTGATGCAAAACGTTCATTGAATGTCAATATATTTTTAAAACAATTTAAATCCGATTCAATTGACCTGATCGTTGATGAAATTTGCTCAAATCGAACTCAACTCGGCTTAGAACAGTTAAAAAGTTTACGAAAAATACTGCCAGATACTGCAGAAGTGAGCGAGCAAATTTAATCAATATTTTGATTTCTTAAATTTGTTAATGTTTATATAATTTTAGAAATTTTTTAATTTATTAAAAATTTAAATAATTTACCAATTTTTAAAGTTTACTAAAGATGTAAATAACATTAGAAATTTTTAAATTTTTATTAAGCAATTAAATAATTTTAAGAATTCTTAAATTTATTAAAAATTGTAATAATTTTAACAATTCTTAAATTACTTACAATTTTATATAATTTTAAATATTCTTAAATTTATAAAAAAATTAAATAATTTAAACAATTCTGTAAATTTATTGAAAAATTTATATAATTTTAAAATTTTTTCAATGTTTGAAAATTTTATGTAATTTTAAAAATTCTTAAATTTCTTAAAATTTTATACATTTTAAAAAATTCTTAAATTTATTAAAAAATTTAAATAATTTAAAAATAAGTATCATTTATGTGTGAACACTATCCAAAATACGGCTCTGTAGAGACTAAGAGTAGAAAGAAGGGTTTATAGAGACTAACAGGCTTGCAATGTGTTCACTATTTTACCCAGTGATACCAGAATATCTGAAACCAAATTAAATATCTTTAACATAAGCCATTTTTGCATAGATCATACTATAAGCAATTAAATGTCAACTGCGCTCGCAGAAATAATACACAATGCACAGTGTTTAACAATTACTATACGTATATGCGCATTACAAAATCTACACAATATTTGAGGGTCAGTTTGGGGTTCATGGGAGCCAAATTTGTATATCATCTCTGTAAGCATCTGAGGCATGCTTGTCCGTTATGTGCACATGCAATATAGTACACTGCACTGTATGTATGCTCAGCATACCGTCGATACATCTAGTAGACGAAAAATGCAGTTGGAGAGGCGGGCTGCGTGGCGTAATGGTAGAGCGTTAGCTTAAGGATCCATACGCTGAGAGTTCGATCCAAGCTCCGGACGCCCGCTTTTCCAGCTGCTTAGTAAAAAGGTCTGAAGTCCCGGTTCCTACCAAGAGTGACAATCTCCAATCCGACCACTTTGAAGTTTCAATCGCAGCTTGAAATTAAATCTCATATGAAATTGAAAACTATTAATAAAGCAAAAGTTGAATATTTCAGCTACTGTTGGTCAAAAATTTTAACGGCGATTCGAGCAAACTTGGACCAGCAGAACGTTTCTTTCGACTTGTTTTACAACAAAAACATTTTTATCTTCGCGTTGAAATATTGATTGCCACACAGGAGGTATGACCTGGTTCCCGTGGCCAAGCAGATGCCAGTGTGGCTCCAGCTCGTTTTGAAATCATTTTAACCTCATAACTTTAAAATTTTGCAACCTTGCTTGTAAGTCATTGAAAACCCTTGTATGCCCTTACTGAAATAATTCCAACCATCTCTAGCAATGCGAGCTGGCTGCGGGCTTGTTTATAGTCTTTTGCAAATGAAGTTGCCCAAAACAATTTTATAGCAATAACATATAATTAATTACTTTTGACAAGGTTATACTCTCAGGCCCGGATCCGGCTCACTTTGCTAGGGGATCAAAACATTTTCAGGTGGGACGTTTTCAATGACTTACAAGCAAGGCTGAAAATTTTCTAGAGGGGGGCAAAATTTTTTCAGGGTGAGCTGACCCATCCCTGCCCCCCCTGGCTACGGGCCCGTATGCGCTTCTATTTTAGTCATAATACCAGAAACATTGTGTCAACCGTGATATCAGCTTCACCTGGATCAACCGGCGACAAATAACTTGCCTGTCTGAATCAGTCTCGCACCCCTGACTTTTTTATTTTAATAAAAAACAATTTTTGTTTAATTACGTTCTAGCTATGTATTTTAGATAAATCCACTTATCGATGGGTTTTCCGATTCGCTTGCGTGTCTCAAAGACGTTTGTCATACGCTGCTTCAAAGTCAAAGTTTGCGACGATTTATGCTCATTATTCGTGAAGTTGGAAATCATATGAACAAGGTAAGTGTTACTAGTTTACAGTTTTGTGACTTAGGCCAAAGTATAAACTCATTTTTACGGTTACGATTTACGCTTAGGAATATGCTTATACTACTGCTACTGCCCTGTTCAATACGTTGGTCATAGTCAAGTACTCCAGCAAATAAAAACGTTGGAATATTTTTCCGTATTTTTTCATATCAGTCTATTGGTAGGGACCATCGGAACATTGGCGGATTCATAAATTTTTTGATGGCACAGGCCAAGCGATATATTATGGTGAAAAAGCTATTTCGGTACGAAATCTTTGTAGAAAGTTTTGATTTTGAATTCTGTTGAGGCCTAATCCCGTATTCTCAAATGTGTGTAGCATCTATTACCGCTTGGTAATTGGTCCTGTATTTTAGAAACCAGAGCATGGTGAGGTTCGAAAATCAACACATTGTTCGCGTTTTGATTTGCACTACTTTTGTGCCAATTTGGAGATCTGCAATTGCAGATGTTCGTTAGTTTGAAAACCTATCGCTAACTGATGATAGGTGCTGTACGCATTTAAGAATACGGGTCCCAGGCGTAGGGGATCCTCTTGGACCCGTTGAACTTTAATCTCTGATCTTTACACGGCCGCTTCCGCGTTGTACGACAGCGGCAGTCACTTAAATTGCTATTGCTTTTGCTGACTGCAAGTAGGTCTCTAGATGCGCCATTTGGCATAATCATCAAATATGTATTAGGCATATATTAGGTATATATACTGACATTTTATCGTCTCTCAAAAATAAAATTTCCCGTCAAGTTTTAGGTTTGTGTTTGTATTGCAGGGAACCTACGCCGGTAATGCAGCTGGGTTTAAGCTATCAAGCTTGTCACAGCTATGGGAAATGAAATCAAACAAGCCACAGGTCACATTTTTGCATGCGATTGTTGAAATTGCAGAACACGCAGCACTGGACAGCACAAGCTTCATTGATCGCCTGTCTCAGCTGCCGAGAGCTTCGAGGTTGGTTGTAACTTTTTCTGGAATATATTTGCATAATTTAAACTCAAATATATATTAAGTTCGGAGTTGAATCCGTGACTCGTACTAAAATTCAGCAAAGGTGCCAACTACAGCTACTGTGTATTTCGAATCACTAAACGAAAAGTGCTAAAATTCATTTAAAACACAACTACAATTACAGATTTTCGATTTTTAAGGCTTTGTCGTTTGTATTTATAAATTACGAAAAATTCCAATGTTAACCAACGCAAAAATTTCAATTTTAACCGACGCTAGCTGTTGTTTTTCAAATAGCACCAGTCGTCGTCTATAGACGGTGACAAATTCCACATCGCGTACACAAATTAATGTAAACCACGCATAAATATGGTTATCGTGTCTTGCAGCGAATTTGTGCTGCGCAAGTTAAACACTGTGCATTGTATATTATTTCGAGTAGGTTGTTTGCGCTTATAAATAATGCTTCTAGTATACTCTATGAGTGAACGAGACAGTTAGATGGATTTGAAAGAAGGGCTAAAACTGCCTGCCCCGACTGATTGTCTTGAAACTCATTTCTCGCTCGAACGTACTCGCTATGTACCCCCATCGGTTATAAATTTTAGAATTTCTCTCGATACCATTCGAACCGAAACTGCACAATCACGAAAACTTATTGTTGAGTTGAAAAGTAACGTTGAACAAATCAAAGATGATCGCAACTTTGCGTTGCAGTCTCAAAAATTTTTTAAGGTAAAATGCACTTTATTGCACTTGCAATAAAATTGCAATACAAATACCTTTTACGGGTGGCGATATACTTTTGATGACGTCCGACGCCGCCCGTCGCCGTCGGACGCCGCTTTTTACCGTACCGACAAGTATAGGGCCACCCTAATGCGATGGTATGGGGTGAGTTTTGTCGTATTGAATAATGCGGCAAGTTTGTTTTATCTTTTCTATATTTTAATGAAATTATAAATTCAACAATTTGCTGTCAAACAATTGTCAAATTACGTATCGTAGGCGTTCCAGCTTTAATTATTACTCGTAATCCGTAGTTGCACACATGTGCAACTTTGTTGTCGTATGCTTAGAAAGATTTGTTCAAACAAGTCAGCACTTAAACCTTGAAACTTGATTGACAATTGAAAAAATAACAAAATAGAAGCAAATTGGCATATGGTTATACAAATTTGCTGGAACGTTGCCCAAAATACGTATGTGGGGCATTCCAGCTTTAATATATAGATTATAAATAATAAATACAAGTGCAACGTGGTCGCAATATTTGCAATGCTTTCTCTTCAAAACACTATTGCATACATTTGTTTTAATATGATTTTAAAAGTTAGCTGACAGTATTGTCAAAGTTACCGTATGTGCGGCGTTCCAGTTTTAATTAATATACAAAAAGACATTCATATTTCGTTTTTTAGTCTTGTGAATCGCGTTTTGAAGAGTTATCAATGTGTATCGCTGATATCGATCAACTGACACAACAACTACAAGCGTATTTCTGCGACGAAGCTAAACTTGAAGATATTTTGAATATTTTTTGTGATTTTTTGACCAAAATTATTGCCTACCGTCAGGTTATTGTTTAACAGTATTTATTCGGTTCCCCGTGTTTGAAAAAGTGTTAATGTCAATACCGAAAACTGTTTTATGGAAATTTTCCGCCACAAGTAGCAGTGTATTTCGAGCCAAATAGCATATGCAAGTGAATGTGTTTACAAATTTGGGCAAATGTAAAGAACAGGGGCGGAACATTATTACAAGCATATTTCTAAGTCTGAGCCTACGCCTAACCGTAAGAATGAGCATATTCCTAAGCATAAGCTTAAGCCTAAGCCTAACCGTAAGAATGAGCATATTCCTAAGCATAAGCCTAAGCCTAAACCAAGCAAAAATACTTCTAAAGCTTAAACTTTCTCTATTGCAGTTCCACAGAAAAAACGTTCCGCCCCTGAACTTAACATGAGCCCAAATTTGCAATCTAAAAATAATATTCCTCACAGAAAATTTTGAGAATATGTTCGAATTTGCATATATATGCTGTCTCTCTTGTACATATATGAAACAATCATTACATCAGCTGGAACGCTGCCTCAAATAGGTTCGAGTTACTTTGCCGTTCAGCTTTATATTTTGAAAATTAAAGCATTCCGATATATTTATACTCATCAGTGATATTTTTTGGGTAAATTATTTCCTTCCTTTGTTGCAATTCTATAGTTCATCTATAAGCTTGCAGCCAAATATCCTGAATATCAAGCAATGAAGTATTCGCTGGGTCGACAATGATAAACTATGATAATATTTGTGTTTTGCAGGAAAATGAACAACGAAAACGCGAAGAAGAAAAAATTGCGCGACGACGAGAGGAACAACTCCAAACTGGCGTGAATAGACGTCGCATAAAATATCGATGTAAGTTTGGTTTAACAATTTACACGATTCAACTGGAAATCGACCAGAGATTTAAGTTGAAAACGATTTTTTTACCCGACCCACTCGTTTTGGCCAATGCTACTTTTAGGGGCGGAACAGTAGATTATGCGTATTCCTAAACCTAAGTTTAACCTAAGCAAAAAATGTAACCTAGAATCTAAACCTACTCCTTTACAGACCCACCAGAAACGTGGACGCCCCTTAAAGTAATATTTGGTTCACGCTTTACTGTGCGTATTTTTTGACCCGCGGGTATACTTTTGTAAATTTTAGTTTTTCTTTAAACCACATTTGTCTATTCATGCGTGATGTCTAAATTTTAGGTGGGTAAAGATTAACAAATTTTTGATCGAATTTTGTAAAACTCCGTTTGTATCTATGTGCACATCTGAAATTTCCTTCCAGTGCCGCGTTTATCCGCGTTAGCCGAGTACCGAGGGTAAAGTGAAACTCTGGCAGGGGCGTCATAGCAAGGGTTAGAGAGCGCTAAGCCATGACTGTATTGCAAACTGCAATATTTGGCTGGGGGCCAAGTGGGCCATGGCCCACCCAATGGTTTTGGAAAAATTTCACTTTTAAGAATTGTTGGTGCTTTTCTATACGGAACCGACATTGCTTTAGTGGTATATATGAACCAAATTTATTATCTCACACGTAGTTGTATGTGTAGTGAAGTGACTGTTTTTGTACGAGCAAGGGTTAGAGAGCGCTAAGCCATGACTGTATTGCAAACTGCAATATTTGGCTGGGGGCCAAGTGGGCCATGGCCCACCCAATGGTTTTGGAAAAATTTCACTTTTAAGAATTGTTGGTGCTTTTCTATACGGAACCGACATTGCTTTAGTGGTATATATGAACCAAATTTATTATCTCACACGTAGTTGTATGTGTAGTGAAGTGACTGTTTTTGTACGAATACACACTATATACTTAAAGTATTTGTGAGGGACTCCATCCCCAAACGAAAATGCTGGCTATGCCCATGCGTAAAATCAACTGTTAGGATATTAGAACATTTTGTATGATAAATGAATTTAAACACAATACACAACGTTTAACAATTATATTCTACGCGTATGACCAGTGCAAAATCTCCACAAGACGTGAAAGCTCCATTACACTTGAGCGTCAAGTTGTGATTTCAATCCTGACTTGAAAACAGTTCTTATACGTAATACTAAATATTTATGCGAGAAAGGGTTGATACTTTGAAATTGCCAATTTTGGCCTTATGAAATTGCCAATTTTGGTCGTATGAAATTGCCAATTTCGTCCCTATGAAATTGCCAATTTTGGCCCTATGAAATTGCCAGTTTTGGTCCTACGAAATTGCCAATTTTGGCCCTATGAAATTGCCAGTTTTGGCTCTATGAAATTCCCAATTTTGGCCCTATGAAATTGCCAATTTTGGCCGTATGAAATTGCCAATTTTGGCCCTATGAAATTGCCAGTTTTGGCTCTATGAAATTGCCAATTTTGGCCCTATGAAATTGCCAGTTTTGGCCCTATGAAATTGCCAATTTTGGCCCTATGAAATTGCCAGTTTTGGCTCTATGAAATTGCCAATTTTGGCCCTATGAAATTGCCAATTTTGGCCGTATGAAATTGCGAATTTTGGCCCTATGAAATTGCCAATTTTGGCCCTATGAAATTGCCAATTTTGGCCCTATAAAATTGTCAATTTTGGCCCCTAAGTCGGCAAATTATTAGTTAATAAAAACGATTTCCTATGTGATAAATATTTATATTTTCAGCAATTTCAATGAACACTGGTGAAATAGCAAACCGCGGCGTTACTGAAACTTCAAGTGGAGTATCACAATCTGTGGACGTTGTTGGACAATTGCTTGACCAAATACGACAAGGCGGACATAAACTTCGTCAAGTACGTCCGCCTTCGCCATCTGGTTCCGGTATCCGTGATACGTGAGGCTGAAAATTATGCGACAAATGTAAAAAAATTGTATTTATTTATTTTTTATTGTAATATTTTTGTGTTTTTTTATTGAATTCGTGGTTTAAGATGGAACGGACCAATCGTTAACGACCATTCAATAAGGTTGTAGCTTTTTCTGATCAATTGAGAATCAGGCATGTAGCCAGCTCGCCTTGCTAGGGGTGGGGGCTAAAAAATTTTCAGGAGGCGCACGGAAGGGCTTTCAATCAGGTACAAACAGGGTTGAAAATTCTCTAGAGGGGGCAAATTTTTCCAGGGGGGCTGAACCCGCTGAGAATGTGTCTACTTAAACACTGTTTTGGCGTATCTCTTCCTGCTGTGCTAGCTTTTTGCTTTATTGCATATATCACAGTTAATAATGTTTTTATCATAAATAAGGACATCGACGTTGCTGTCACTTAAGATTGCACATTTTGTCTCGGCGTACTGTAGTGATCCGAATAAGAGGGAATAATAAGAAGTTGTCTCCATTTTGAGTCGCAATCAATAGGAGTCTGTATGCCTAATAAGAGTCCGTAAGCGGATAGAGTCTCTAAACCCTAATTAGAGTCCATAAATGTCAATTATTAACAAATTGTAGCGCATAATTGACTCCAGGAGCAAATAAATTTGAGTTCAAAACTTTAAAGCATATTTAAGTTTTGAAAGTACATTCCTAAGTATAACCTAACATTATAGCTCCAGCTTTTGATCCAAGACAAACGTTTAATTCAACGGATAATTTCAGTACCGGATATATATCAGTAACAAAGTGTATCGGAGCGTGAGTTAAAAATAAATAACAGTCCGTAACCGAATAACAACGGGGGTACCACCCTCTGGAGAAGCCAAAGAAATATCAGTCCCTCCTCTTATTCGGGTCACTACAGGACTGTGTACTTAGGTTAGAAAACGTGCTCAAATATATTATGGAACATTTGGTTCAGCGTAAAAATAAAATTATTGTAAAATATGTAAATAAAAGGAACGTTTGTTGATTCAACTAAAACGTGGTCAGCGCCTAACAAAACTATTAATTTGTTCAGACAATTCTATTCAAAACTTTACAACGTTTTGAATCAACGGAACTAAATTTTTTGCAGGAACCGGAACACGAACAGTAACAGGAATTGAATTTCTTTGCAGAAACCGTAACAGGAACAGGAACCGCAAATATGAAATAGTTTTCATCACCGAATTACTGTTGGGCTTTTTAGAAAACTTACCAAAAATTAGCTTAAGCAAATTTTCATCTATTTCATCATCAAAATTTTTCGAAAACATCCCTTAATCAGTTTAACAAAATTGAGCTAATTGCAAAAACGCTTGTTTCAAAATAACAATTTTTCAAAGACAAAGTTTCCAATATTTAAATGATTATTAAAACACAAATCCGTCAAAATTTCATTTCATGCACCTTTGAATGATGGAACAGGAACAGGAACATGAGTTGAGATGAGTTTTTGAGAAGCCAAATATGGTTTTTCAAACTCTGATCCTTGACTTCGCCGTTCACTTTTCCCTACCGAAATTGGTATATTTCAGCATTTTTTGCTTTAATTACAATTGAAACCTGCCATTTTGAAATATATTCTATCGCATAGCTCATCGCGACAATCACGCAGCATAGTAGCTATTAACCATAGTTTGTGCTATTTATATACATTGCTGGTATACTAAATTTATTTAGTGCAAAAAATGTAACCGGTTAGGTAGGTATATGATACTGAATGCGATCGAAAGCCTAAGCCTAACCGTAACCCTAAAACTACTGGCCAAAAACTTACAACAATTTTAGCAAACAGCTTAAAAGTAGGCTTCGCCGAAATAAGTATTCTTAAGCCAGACTTGTAACGAAGACAGGGCACAAGATTTCTTGGCAGTAAGAAAAATTTGCTTAACACAGAGTTCGTTTAAATTTGTCAATTTTTAAGCAACAAAATATTTGCCATCTTGGCTGTGTAAAAATCAGGGACGGAACGTTTTTCTGTGGGACTGTAATAGAATATATAAGCTTTTATGCAAAATTATTTACTTATGTTTAGGCTAAGGTTTTGGTCTAAAGCTCGATTTTATGCGTAGGCTTAGACTATCACTTTGATTTAAACTTAGGAATACTACGAAAGTTTATTCCATCATTTTTTAAAATTTCAACGAAAGTTATTTCAATATTTAAATGAAAAATTCTGACAACTGTGAGCGAAGTACGTTTTAACTCAAATTGGATAGCTCATGCTGTTTTAAATGTGATCATGACTCACAACGAAAATCATACGTTTTGGCAAATAAAAAATACAGTAACATACATTATGAAAACAGCCACTTACAAAGAACTTAGGCAAAAAAGGCCGTAAAATCAATAGGTCCATGCAAGGATCAGGAGCGAAATGATTTTCTGCGGAACAGCATGTCAGGGTGTAAACGGATAGTAAAAATAACGGGAACGGAAACGAATTGTGATGAAAATATCGGAAACGGAAAACGGATATTGAAGTATAAAAGTTTTAAAAATGATTTATTTTTCTGCCAACGCAATTAAAGGCGTGCATACATTTACTGGTTTTTGAAATATTCGAAAGAAAAATTGGCAGATGCATCGATTTTTTAAGATTTTGAATCAACTTCTTGATTTTTAATTCGTTTCAAACAATTGCATCATATCTGTAACGAAAAATTGCGACATATATACGTGATTTGTAACTAATTTTGAACGGAAAAATAACAGAATTTCCGATATTTCTATATTACGAAAACGGAAACAGACACCGATTTTCACCGGAAACGGAAACGGATATCCGGTTACATCCCGATGTATGTGCCTATGTGTCCGAAGCAGCCAGTGTATATAGATTTTAGCAAAACTTGCCATACCATTGAAGTATATTGAAATAAAAAATTCAAAAACACAACAAATTAATCGTTTAATCTTTTGCTCGAAGTGGGACCGCTTGATCCGTTAAGGGCTACAAGGCATCGAAACCCGGCACAACCCCTCCTCCACACCATGACACCTCTTGAGGTGCCATGGCCAATTCAATCTATGTTATAAGTATCCACTGGCAATAGATGCTACACATATTTGACAATTCTGAATCCATGCATTTGATATCATTTGCTTATTTCTCTTTTTGTAATCTTTTTAGTCTTTATTCGTTTTGTTGTTGTTGTTGTTTGTTCTACAAACAAAATATACCACAAGAACATTATCTGTAAACATTTGTATTTCCACACTGTAAATTCCAGTGAGTTGATTTTACCTCAGAATGAATTGAATCACTCAGCCTGAGTTAGGACTATCAGAACTCAGAATTGTTAGTTGATTCAACTCAATCTGAATCAACTGATCGACTCACCCAAATCAAATCAACTGAAAGTCAAAAAATCAACTCAACTCAGAGTGATTTACTGCTTATTGTAATTAACTCAGAAATAACTAACTTTCTAGCCTGAGTTCATTATTCTACTCATTGGAATTTACAGTGTATCGATCGCTGACAATTTCAAAACTGTGCTTGGACAGTTTTGAAGGCCATCCTGTTCCCGTTGTATGGCTATGCTTCCCCGTAACAATCCCAAAATATACTTGGACACCAAACACGTTACTGGGAAAGTCAGGGATCACACTTAACGCGTCGATGGATGCGAACGTTTCATTGAAAAACCGAAATGTTTCAAGGGGAATGCCCTTCAAAACTTTACCACATTATGGCCAATTTGGATTCGGGGGGCGCAAACCGGCCGACTATCTCCACATTCTACTACTAAGGGCCGGAGATGTGGAACGCAATCCAGGACCAGTTGCGTGCAATATATGCTCAAAAACATTCCGAGCAAACTCCATCCCAATATACTGCGATAAATGCCAGCAACCCTGCCACAAGAGCACAGCGTGCTCCGGACTCACCAGGCGACAACAACAGCAACAAGCACACGGCGATACAAACTTTGAATGCAAGCGATGCATAGGTGACACAGACCCAATTCAAGAGCCGTCAAGCACGGACACACAGGAAGCACGGCCATGTGGAGCAAACTGCGGCAACAGCATCAGGGCCGGACAGACGCCTGTATCATGCACGGGATGCGATAAACCATTCCACTTCCGATGCACCGGGCTCACCCGAGCGCACACCGGAAACTCAGCCGCAAGCGTAACTGCATGGACATGCAACAACTGCGCGCTGGAAGGAACGTCACAACACAACCCGTCACGAGACACACAACCGACAAAAGTACGGCCAGTAAACAGCAAATGTCCAGAGTGCAAAAAACTGCTGAAAGCAGTGGTGTCACCACTCATCTGCGCAGAATGCGGAGCACAATTCCATTACACATGTGCTCGAGAACCGAGGAAGGTAAAAGACAATCAACGAGGAAGTGGAACATGGAAGTGTCGCTTCTGCAGACAGCGAAACATCGAAGCAGCAGACCAGCAGCACGCAACAACAGCAAGCGCAGCCACAACCGGCCATCAAACAGTCAAGGAACTGCCAAAGGTCAATCAAAGCAGGCTCAAAATCCTGCAATGGAATTGCGACTATCTTCCGTCAAAAATGGACGAGCTTGAAGGTCTAGTCAACAAGCACGATATCGACATGGTGCTCATACAGGAAACGAAGTTGATCAGCGACGATCCGGATCCACAAATCGCGGGATTTATCACAATCCGAAGAGACCGACCTGCAAAAGGAAATGCCTTAGCCAGAGGCGGCGGACTCGCCACTTTCATCAAACACGGCATACCTTTTCGACAAACCAAAAATACCGCAAGCAACATCGTCGAAGCATTGACAGTCATGCTCCCAATAACGCGCGGAGACGAAATCGGAGTCGCTAACGTCTACATACCGCCTACCCGCTCTGACAACGAAGCCAATAATAGAACCATACTAAATGAGCTAAGCCGAAACATCCAGTTTACAAGAGGTCTAATTGGAGGTGACATTAACGCACACCATCCGGAATGGGACAAAATTCTGGCCGAGGACGATAGAGGTACAGTCATTGCAAAATGGGTCGAAGATAGCGGGTTTGTAGTGCTCAATGAAGACCAACCAACACGTTACTCCAGGCACGAGACTGTAAACAACTGTTCAGCGCCCGACGTCACCTTGGTCACCGCAAACGACGCTGTTTCGACGTCCTGGCAAACGATAAATGATCTCAGTTCCGATCACCTACCAATACTGACGCTCTGGAACATACGGCACAACGTCGAAACAGCCGACAAATATAAAGTAAAAAATTGGAAAAAGGCAAATTGGCGGCTATACCGGGAAGAATTACGGCGAGATCTGACGCAACGGCCCACGACGGGAGGATGTCTGAAAAGGCTCGAGCACTTGCGCAAATCAATACTGAGCGCTGCTGATAAAGCGGTACCAGAACGGATCATCAGAAAAAACCACGTCCGCTGGCTAACATCAGACATAGTCCAAGCCAGGAAAGAGCGAAATCGACTTCGGCGAGACATGACCCACAACAGACAAGCATGGGTGGCGCAGTGTCAGGAATTAGCCAGGATGGAAACAGAAGCAAAAAGGAATTGCTGGAGGCAGGAACTGCATAAAATAGCAGAAACAAAAGACCCGCAAAAAGCATGGGCAACTGTCAAATCGCTGAACGGACATAACAACACCACTAGCAGCAAGGTCCTCCTTTACAATGGCAAATACTACACAAGCAATGCAGCAAAAGCATCCGCTTTCATACAAGAATATGCATCAGTCAGCAAAGCTAAAAGCGACAAAGACTCAAGACGCACCAAAGTCGAAGTATGCAGACTGCTACGGAACGGCCCGCAGCAAAGAGATGAATCTGAAAACAATTTCACACTAAGCGAACTGGCGGCCGCAGTAGCTCAAATCAAGAAACGCAAAGCTCCCGGAGATGATGGAATACGGCCAGAGTACATCAAGCAGCTCCCGGACGAGGCGCTGAAAGAACTTCTGCACATCTTCAATACGTCATGGAACGGCGGATGGTGCCCGCAGCAGTGGCGCGTTGCGACAATAATACCGATACTCAAAAAAGGCAAGGACCCTGAAAATGTATCCAGCTACAGACCGATTGCCCTTACATCATGCATCGGAAAAACACTAGAGCGGATGATAGCTGCTAGGCTGATTTGGTGGCTCGAAGAGAACCAAGTGCTGAGTAAATGGCAATCAGGATTTAGAAGGGGCCGATCAACAGAGGATCAATGCCTACGACTGACCCAGTTCATAAGCGATGGGTATCACCAGAAAAAGCCGGAAAAAACGCTACTGATGTTATTCGACTACCGGAAGGCTTTTGATACCGTATGGCGAGACGGACTGCTGCTAAAAATGGCTCGCATAGGCATCCCGACGCGTTACATCAAATGGGTGAAGGGCTGGCTGCAAAACCGCCAGGCGAGTGTCAGGTATCAAAATCAGAAGGGACCGAGCAGAGTATTTCACGAAGGCCTACCGCAGGGAGCCGTATTGTCTCCGATCCTGTTCATTGTGTTTATAAATGACTTACTGGGCGTCTTCAAGCAGGACACGCTTGTAAGTGCGTTCGCCGATGATTTGGCAATCGCCAGGAAAAGCAGGCACGTCGACCAATTGGAAGAAGAAATTCAAGAGGAAACGACAAAGGTTGTCCAGTGGAGCAACAGGTGGAGACTACAACTGAACGCTGCTAAATGTGAGACATGCCTCTTCTCGAACAGCAATGCCGACTCCGCGTGGAAAGCAGAAATCGATATCAACGGGACAACAGCACCGTCAACGGCAAACCCTGTATTCCTGGGAATTACCTACGATAGACGTCTGTCGTTCAAACAACAAGTCGACAAGGTATGCCGTGGAATGGACGCGCGGATGAAACTACTTTGGGCAATAGGCGGCGCAGAGTGGGGCTGGCACCGCAAGACAATGCGGACTGTATATCTGGCGACGCAGCGCAGCCTGGCAGACTACGCATCGGCAGCATGGAGCAGCTGGGTATCTAAAAGCAACATCGACAAAATAGAAAGGCAACAAAACAAGGCCGCCAGAGCAATCTCCGGAGTTGTGCGGAGCACCCCTGTGGAGGCTGTGCGTCTCGAAGCAAACCTACCGAGGATGAGCGATAGTTACGAAGCGCATGCAACGGAGAAGCTCATGCGTTGGCAATCCCTGCCAGGTGACGACCCAAGAAGGCATACTGCCGACACGCGACAACAGCTCAGACTGAAAAAGCGAGACTGGCGAACAACATCCCAGCTAAAACTGGACAGCATCAAGGCAAGAATGGGCAACTGGCTGGACAATGAGGAGCAGCAAATATGGGAGCCCCCGTGGCAGCAGCCGAACCTCAGAGTAATTATCCCAGACCCGCCAACGACTGACCTACACCAATGGGCGCAAAACGTCATCACCGAATATGACGACAGCCCCATCATCTACACCGATGGAGCTAGATGCAGGTTCACGGGAGCAGGAGGAGCTGGATGGGTGGCAACGATGCAAGGAACAACAATAGCCGATGGTGCAGTAGCAGTCAGCGCATGCACAGACGCAACAATAGCTGAATGTACAGCCGCCCAAAAAGCCGTAGATTGGATCAAGGGAAACGAACAGTGGAACCGGTTCACTATCGTCACTGATAGCAAAGCCTGTGCCCGCAGTCTGACTGCCAAACATCAATCCGGCAGTGTATTGCGCCACATGAGCAGAGCAGCGACGAACAACGGCAAGAGA
Organism: Enoplolaimus lenunculus; assembly: GCA_030248215.1. Classification (NCBI taxonomy): domain Eukaryota; kingdom Metazoa; phylum Nematoda; class Enoplea; order Enoplida; family Thoracostomopsidae; genus Enoplolaimus; species Enoplolaimus lenunculus. Next base: position 86,354 of record JASANG010003544.1, read on the forward strand.
ATAAATGTCATATGGATGCCCAAAGCTGCCCACCTTGATGGCGCGGACAAGGCACACAGACGGGCTCAAGCCGCGATAAACCTACCACAGCCACCGCAGCACATGTCAACATCGAACAAGCTCAAAGAAATCCGTAGTGCATGCAAATAGACATCATACAACACGCCGAAGTTCGAGAAACATACGGACAGGGAATAAACCGTAGCGCTGAAGACAACTTATCGCGGAAGGAGGCCACTGACCTGGCCCGATTCAGATCGGGACACCACACCGCTATAAGACACTGGCAACATATGATCGGTAAAGCGGAATCTAATCTCTGTCGACTATGCAGCAACGGAGAAGAAACTAGTAAACATCTTTGGACACAATGCCCACAACTACGATACGAGAGAAATAGCACGAATATGGGACGCAGTATGGTGGAACTAACTACCAACCCGTCCGCATCGGTGCCGCTGCTCAAGCTTATCTTGAGGCGGCTTGATGAATGATCAACAACAACAACAACAGCAGCAGTATACGCATATATATAAGTCGTAAGCTTAAGAATCAACCTCTTAACGTAAAGATAAGCCTAGAACTAAGCCTAAGTCCAAGTCTAAGCTTAAGCCTACACTGTGAAGTCCAATGAGTTGATTAATCAATTCGGCTAGCGAGTTGGTTATTTCTGAATAAATATCAGTAAACAATAACTCACCCTGAGTTGAGTTGATTTCTACTCTGAGTTGAGTTTATTCCGGGGAAGTTGATTAATTAAATCAAAATGAGTTGAATCAAATCAAAATTCTGAGTTCTGATAGTCCTGACTCAGACTGAGAGTGATTCAAATCATTCTGAGTTAAAATCAACTCACTGAAATTTACAGTGAAGCAAAAAATAGTCTAAAGCTCAAGCTTATTCTCGTGCATTAAATTATATATGCACTGCTTTCTAATTAGGAAGGCGTTATGCTTGTCCTGCGGCGTTTTCTGTCGCCGTCAGTAACCACATGGTACACGCCTGACGTCATCAAAACTATAACGTCAGCCTTACTCGTCACGCCATCCTGGCGTTGTGATATTTTGCCACTAGTCTCAGAAGCAGTTTCTCGAACGTTTTCTGCCCTAAAATTCTCCGCGTTGCTGTTGTTCAGTGATTGGTCACTATTTTCAGTTGCATTCTCGGTGTCGCTCGCTTGGCGTAAATGACCATTGGCTACTTTCACGGAATGTTGCGTATGTTGCGGAACAATTTGTCGTGGCGACAGGGATACGGTAGCTTCAGTTGAAAGCACGTCAAGCGAATGTTTCGATAGTGAGCTGGACGGCGTAGTTGGGATTTCGAGTTTAGACTGAAACCTTAGCTCTAAGTCATTTTAACTAATTTTACTTTCACAGTTAAGGAATGGTTAAAATGTAACTTTGGGAGCGCGTAATTTTACGCGTAGGGTTTATATTCTTAACCCTTTAACTCATAGAGTATACTGTGAGCAACTAAATACAAGTAATACACGAGCAACACAGACACTCTGAGCAGTGTTTAAAAATTGTACCATATATATGTGCGCAGTGCAAAATCTCTACAAGACGTGAGAGCCGCCTCGGGCTCAAGCGTCAAGCTCCTATAGCTCCGTGGTCGTCGTAAACGCCTCCCACCCGAGAGACTGTGGATCGAATTTTACCATGAAATTACACCTTATAACGAAATTGAAAATATTTATGTGAGACAGGGTTAATGTGAAACATGTGCTGAATTTCGAACCTCACCGTTCACTGGTGGCGAAGTTGCAAGTCCTATTACAAATGATTATAGATCCTACTGTAAATTCCAATGAAGCCTAAGCCTAAGCCTTAAGATAATTAATCAACTCAGACGTAAAGTTAGTTATATCTGAGTTAACAACAGAAAACTTTAAGCTTCAAAAAGTTTCTCGTTCTAAATTTTGCCTAAGTTATTACCGTATAACCTAAGCCTATTAAAGCCTAAATTTTAAATGCGGGAGAAAACTGTACACTGTAAATTCCACTGCGTTGATTTTAACTCAGAATGAATTAAATCACTCAATCTGAGTTAGGACTATCAGGACTCACAATACTGAGTTCATTCAACTCATTCTGATTTAATTAATCAACTCCCCCGGAGTCAACTCAACTCACATAGAAAATCAACTCAACTCAACGTGAGTTCAACTTTTCTGTTATTAGCTCAGAAATTTACTGTTATTAGCTCAGAAATAACTAACTTTGCTTCTGAATTGATTAATTAACTCATTGGGATTTACAGTGTACAAGAGACAAAGTTGAATACACAAACCTGTTGAAATTTCTGCTGAATTTCATCCGCGGTTTCTGGGTACAGTTTCATGACTTGACCAAACGCGTCTGTTACCGATGTATTCAGCTGTGAAATGGTTTCTAGTTCGGCATCTTTCTAAAAATAAATTTACACGTCCTGACCACGGTACTACGACAATTGTTCGCCAGACAACTCGTCGTACGGCAACTTGCAAATCCGAAATTTCATCGACTCGACAATTCGTCGTCCATCATTATGCTTAACCCCTTGTCACATTGAGTTGCCTGTAGGCACCTCAGCGCAGTGTATATACGTTAAATAGTATATATCGCACCGTGTTGAACAATTGCAACACGTATACATAGTACTAAATCACCACAAGACGTGAGAGCGCCGTCGGGCTCGAGCGTCAAGCTCCTATAGCTGAGTGGTGATGGTATACGCCTCCCACGCCAGTCACTGGAGTTCGAATTCTAGCATTAAAGTAGGTCTCAGGGGAAATAGAAAATATTCATGTGAGAAAGGGTTAAGCTTAGGCTTAGGCTTAGGAATTCGCTTGAAATTTAATGCTTCCATTTATTTTTAGGCTTTAGGATATTGTTAGGCGACAAATTGTCCGGCGACGAATTGTCGTTGATTTCCGTAGCACATAGGGGCTTGACAGTTGAGTATACCGCGTCTAGCAAACAAAAATCCCGTAAAATATAAAAAAGCCTCATCTACCCTGCTCATACTATTACAAAAGAGGTTCGAAATATTTTCCAAAGATGCCAAATTTTCGTACGCTGTAAATTTCAATGAGTTGATTTTAACTCAGAATGAGAGTTGAATCATTCCAGTCTGAGTTAGGACTATCAGAACACAAAATTTTGAGTTGATTCAACTCAGTCTGATTTAATTAATCAACTTCCTCGGAATCAACTCAACTCAGAGTAACAATCCACAACGAAACTCAGTGTGAGTTATTGTTTACTGATATTAATTCAGAAGTAACCAACTCGTTAGCTGAATTGATTAATCAACTCATTGGAATTTATAGTGTAGTAAACACCTTTAATATTCATGTCACCCGCAATAACTGGGGGTCGGCAAAACAACGTTTTTTAATTTCAACTTACCGTCGCTAATTTTGAATCAGAATTGTACTGTTTTGGGTGTAAACGCTTAAATATTATATAATAAATATTTGAACAATTTTACATGATTACATTGTTATCCGTGCTGCAACTACACAGCCTGCAAGATTCATGTTCAAAATTTGGCTCATAATAAGGGGTTGCGCCTGGAATCAAAGCTTAGCCCTCATACACTCAAGTCAAGCGTGCTACAACACTACACCACGTGGTGACCGCAACAACTTCATATACCGGTATATGAGCAGATGGGGGTTAATTAGGCTTTGATCCCTTCCAATGACTTCGATAAATTTATTTTTAGATATAAGCAAATGCCAGTTCAGACAAATTAAGCTTAAAAATAAAATCAAACATACTTTACGATGTCATTTAATAGCCGAAATTGAAAAGGGTCAAGTCAATAGGTACCTTGGCCAATTATAGAACAAGGCAGTAACAGTAGTATAAGAACATTCGTAAGCGTAAGCCTTAACGTAATAATAAGCCTATACCTAAGTATAAGCAAAAAATAGTCTAAAGTTTACGGTTACTCGATTGTAGTCCCACAGAAAAACGTTTAGCCCCTGATCTTTCCATGAGCAGGTATACACCTGTTAGAAATGGTTAGTAAATCTTTTGCGTAATAATCGCTAATTTATGTTGAGAATTAAGGGTCGAAATATTTGAGAAGTTGCGGATACCCACAGCTGTTTTTGGCTGATTCAAATATCCGCTGGGTCGCAAAATCCGAGATTGCATTTAGAAAAAAAACTAATCAGCCAATACCCCGGGCCTATATTCTCAAATGTGTACAGCATCAATAAACAATTAGCGATAGGTTTTTTAAGCTGATCAATTCCTGCAATTGCTTATCTTAAAATTGGCACAAATCCGACAAATCAAATACGAAAAATGAGATAAATTTCTAATCTAACCATTCGCTGGTTTGCAAGCTACAAGATCTATTAGGAGCTGGTGATAGGTGCTACACAAATTTGAAAATACGTGCCCTGGCTTATTACTTACCTGTCGGCTTTGTATATTATTCAATTTTGTTTCCAATTCCTTTATATCGAGTGATAATGTTTCGACTCGTTCTTGTTTCGACGGCAAATCTTGTTTCTTTTCATCGATTTCAGATTTCAGATTGCGCTCCTGATGTGTCAGCGCCTATAAAAAAGCACCGAATGTAGTAGCAAATGCAGGGTAATGTGATCGGTGGAATGTGCCGCCCCACGGGCACCAGATTTTTGAAATTGTGGGTCGCATTTGACTCTGGCGGAGTCGAATTTTGACTCAGTTTGTGTAGTCCGGAAAAGCCTATTTCGAAGAGTGTCAATTTGAATCACCATTCTTTGCAGTGCAGCTTAAACTCCTAAACGGTACGTTGATTGTTGCGTGTAATTTTAGAAAAACTTTAATATTTGGAAAAAAACGCAAAAACAGCGAATTTTAAACTATACTTCAATATCTTCAACCATTGCTTTAATCATTTTACGCCGTTGCGAATATTCTGACGTCAACTCGCGTAACTGTGCTTCATACGACGCTTTTTCTCCAAATTCAATATCTGAAATTAATAAAAAATTACATAGCTAGTACACGATAGTCATTTAGCTTGTAAATCATTTAATCGTTTCAGTCAGCAAAAAATTAGTATAATTAATGACAACCTCTGAACTGTACTTTCAGTGCAGATCCGTAGCCAACTTACTTTCCTTGTGGGCGAAACATTTTTCCGGAAGACATACAAGGTTTTTTGATGACTTACAAGCAAAGTTGAAAATTTTCTAGATGAGCCAAATTCTTCCAGAAAGGGGCGAAGTCTCTCAACCGCTCCTCTGTTTGCGGATTCGTTAACCTGCTGGATACGCGAGTCCTAAAACGTTTCATCCCCCGATACTGCTCGCGCGCAAAATACGTTTAACTGAGGCTATACCATCCCGAAATATAATGCTTGCTATTTTGCACGGCGCTATCCATTTAATTTTGTCGCTCACAGCGAATAAAATTGTAGATACCGCGTTTACGATGTACACTGCAAAAAATGGGGGGCGGCAAATTGACTCTCTCGGAAATAGGCTTTTCCTGACTATACAAACTGAGTCAAAATTCGACTCCACCAGAGTCAAATTCGATTCACTATGTCGCACGTTTGACTCTGGCGGAGTCGAATTTAAACTCAGTTTGTGTAGTCAGGAACAGCCTATTTCCGAGAGAGTCAATTTGACTCACCATTTTTTATACTGAGCCATGTTTCGGAAAGGTATAACTTGCATTTAAACGTAGCAAATAAAATTGTGCCAAGCAACCGAAAAAAGTTCGCTTTGACACAGGAAATTTTATTACGGACCTGCGACTTTCATTGAACTCGAGTGAATTTCTTGATTGCCGTTCGACAACAAATTCAACGTATGGTTCAACGATAAAATCTCTTTGTCTGTCTTTGCCATTTGATCGTTTAACTCGTTTTCTTTGGCATGGAGTTCGGCGAGTTCAACTCTTTGCTTCAATTGAATTTTAAACGTTTACGTTTTGGATTTTACGGTAAAATATGAGTAGCATAATGCGTCATTAGTTGGGCTAATAATGCGTCATCAGTTGGGGTAATAATGCGTCATCAGTTGGGGTAATAATGCGTCATCAGTTGGGCTAATAATGCGTCAATCAGTTGGGGTAATAATGCATCATCAGTTGGGGTAATAATGCGTCATCAGTTGGGGTAATAATGCGTCATCAGTTGGGGTAATAATGCTTCATCAGTTGGGGTAATAATGCGTCATCAGTTGGGGTAATAATGCGTCATCAGTTGGGGTAATAATGCGTCATCAGTTGAGGTAATAATGCGTCATCAGTTGGGCTAATAATGCGTCATCAGTTAGGGCAATAATGCGTCATCAATTGGGGTAATAATGCGTCATCAGTTGGGGTAATAATGTGTCATCAGTTGGGGTAATAATGCGTCATCAGTTGGGGGTAATAATGCGTCATCAGTTGGGCTAATAATGCGTCAATCAGTTGGGGTAATAATGCGTCATCAGTTGGGGTAATAATGCGTCATCAGTTGGGGTAATAATGCGTCATCAGTTGGGGTAATAATGCGTCATCAGTCGGGGTAATAATGCGTCATCAGTTGGGGTAATAATGCGTCATCAGTTGAGGTAATAATGCGTCATCAGTTGGGATAATGGTGCATCAATCAGTTGGGGTAATAATACGTCATCAGTTGGGGTAATAATGCGTCATCAGTTGGGGTAATAATGTGTCATCAGTTGGGGTAATAATGCGTTATCAGTTGGGGTAATAATGCGTCATCAGTTGGGGTAATAATGCGTCATCAGTTGGGGTAATAATGCGTCATCAGTCGGGGTAATAATGCATCAATCAGTTGGGGTAATAATGTGTCATCAGTTGGGGTAATAATGCGTCATCAGTTGGGGTAATAATGCGTCATCAGTTGGGGTAATAATGCGTCATCAGTTGGGGTAATAATGCGTCATCAGTCGTGGTAATAATGCGTCTCAGTTGGGGTAATAATGCGTCATCAGTTGGGGTAATATGCGTCATCAATTGGGGTAATAATGCGTCATCAGTTGGGCTAATAATGCGTCAATCAGTTGGGGTAATAATGCGTCATCAGTTGGGGTAATAATGCGTCATCAGTTGGGATAATAATGCGTCATCAGTTGGGGTCATCAGTTGGGGTAATAATGCGTCATCAGTTGGGGTAATAATGCGTCATCAGTTGGGGTAATAATGTGTCATCAGTTGGGGCAATAATGCGTCATCAGTTGGGGTAATAATGCGTCATCAGTTGGGGTAATAATGCGTCATCAGTTGGGGTAATAATGCGTCATCAATTGGGGTAATAATGCGTCATCAGTTTGGGGTAATAATGTGTCATCAGTTGGGAAAAATGCGTCATCAGTTGGTAATAGGTTTTGTAAATTTGGCACCAAATTTAGTTGTGAGCTTAATTTAATATTCAACTGCAACGTAAAATTTCAAATTTGCTATATTTTCTGTTCGCAGATTTCACTGACTGGTAATACGTGTTACACACATTTGAGAATACGGCTACTGTATCCTAAACAATAATTGTTACTTTCATTTTGAGCTATCTAATCAACTCAGCCAAAATCAACTCAACTCAAAGTGCGAATAAACTCAACTCAGATTGATTTAATGTTGGCAAATATTAATTCCAAAATTACTAACTCGCTAGTTGAGTTGATTAGTTAACTCATTGTAATTACAGTGTATAATTACAGCCGTTCAAAGACCAAATTATATTTTAGTCGATGTAAACAATTTCAACGCAACTTTGAACTTTTTCACTAATTACTTAACGTATAGCCCTTTATTGAAAAATTTAGCTAAGAATTCGAAACATTTTAAACTTTACGCCATAGATCAAGTTGTAGCTGTAAAACTTGTCATCGAAAAGACATAAAATGCAACAGTTGGAACCTTTTGAAAATAGTCCTGGGACCCGGTGGCACCTTTGAATCCGTCCAGCGGGCGTTGAGACATCGTTAAGCTTTCGTATCTGAAAATAATATAGCCGGGGTTGTTAGTGTTTTAGAGGCATTTTACATAGATTAAGCGTATTCGTAAGCCTAAGCCTAAGCCTAAGCGTTGCAAAAGTGTGTTCCTAACCATAAGTCTAACCAAAAAAATGTAATCTAGGATCTAAACCTACTCTTTTATGGACCTACCAGAAACTTGGACGCCCCTAAAAGTAGCATGCGCCCCCGTGTTTATGTTAATTGAGAGATAAACAATTTTTGTTTTGAAACGGAAATATGTCAATAGGGCATGTAATCACGAGCATTTCAGTTTGAAAAACCTGTCGCTAACTGGTGATAGATGCTGGGTTCATTTTAGAATATAGATTTAGACTATTTTAGAATATAGATTTAGACTATTTTAGAATATAAATTTAGACTATTTTAGAATATAGATTTAGACTATTTTAGAATATGGATTTAGACTATTTTAGAATATGGATTTAGAATATTTTAGAATATGGATTTAGACTATTTTAGAATATGGATTTAGACTCGTATAAAAATATTTCGCTTGAAGGATGTCAAAATGTCGGTCTAACTATACATCGAGCTTACATGGGCACAATTCTAGGCTGTGCGCAAATCTAAATATTAAATTCAACCTTAAGCCACCAACATCTGCAATTTTTACGTTCGAAGATTTACAATGGTGTTATACGTTTTGAATATTTTAACGCTGTCCGATATTGTCCGATAATCGACGTAAATTACCGCATGATGCCGCGTAACAATTTATGAAAAAACATTGTTAATTTGCGACGCCGTGCGGCAAATATTACGTCACTCTTCACATGACGTCAAGCTACAAAATTTGGTAACAAATTAATTTTGTAATCATGTGTGTATGACCAGTTTGGTTTACAACAAACAGTAATAAACGTAGTTGCACGCACGTGCAATTTTTGCGATGCGATGGGTTTGGCATATGTTCAACATGTTTGTCCTAAAGCAAAACTAAACCTATTGAAATCCACCATATTGACGTCTTATAGTTTTCACTCTGTATACGTATACAACTGCTTTAATATGTATTTACGTCTTTGTGAAAAATTTATTTACGTCTCAATAGACATTTGTTCTACGTTGGAACAATGTCCAAAATACGCATGTGGGGCGTTTCAGCTTAGTAATATAGATTAATCGATGTTTGTTCAATTCTGAGCCCCCCATTTACTAAGTTACAGGGTTGGGCACCGGGAAGACTGAACGAAAAAAAACGGTTTTTTCTCCGGTTGTTTCTGTTTTATCCGAGGGGGTGAAAAATGAAAAACAAATGGAAAAAAGTTTTTACGTTTTACTAATCACATTACTCACAAAACAGCGACAAAACACCGCAGAAAACTGTGAGTAATTGTTTTTTCTCTCACGCTCCCGTCATCGTCATGGCTGATTTACTGAATTTAGTAATACCTGTTTAATTTGATATAGTAATATATGTCATTTTTCGATAGAATAGTCACCCATTTACGTTCTTGCACTTGCGAAAGCATTAGTAAATGATTTTCAATTTTTCCGTTTTTTCCGGTCGATTCAATTTTTCCGTTTTTTTTCTGGTCGATTCAATTTTTTCCGTTTTTTTCCGGTCGATTCAATTTTTCCGTTTTTTTCGGTCGATTCAATTTTTCCATTTTTTTCTGGTCGATTCAATTTTTTTCGTTTTTTCCGGTCGATTCAATTTTTCAGTTTTTTCCGGTCGATTCAATTTTTCCGTTTTTTCCGGTCGATTCAATTTTTCCGTTTTTTTCTGGTCGATTCAATTTTTCCGTTTTTTCCGGTCGATTCAATTTTTCCCGAAAAAAACTAAATCTTGCTAAAAGTTACCTGTTTTTCAGCGTTGCAATTTTGGCTCTACACTCGTTGAGTCGGACGCTTTCGGCTTTTCGTTTCTCTTCGAGAGTGACGTACTGCGATTGAAGGAAATCTTTGCGAGTTTTCAGTTCTTCACGGTACGCTCGCAGAGCCTAAAATTCGAATTTAACTATCATTCTTCCCCCCGTACAGTATGAAATATGGTTTATGGTGGGTGTGTAAAAATAGGCTAAGATTCTAAACAACATTTTTTGCTTAGACTTAGACTTACGAATACACTTTTTTCAAAGCTTAGGTTTTAGACTTAGAAATATGCGTTAATCTACTGTTACGGCTCTAAAAATAACATTGGCCAAGACTTTTAATACCCGGTTTGGAGTCAAAGTCATATATTTATTGTAGCTGCAAACTTGGATGTCAACCACTTCTGCATAGAATTTGTTACAAGCAACTTAAATTGCAAACTGCACACATGCAAGCAATTTACAGTATTTAACAATTAATATACGTAAAAAATGTTCATAAGACGTGAAAGACCCGTAAGGCTCGAGTGTTACGCAGCTCCCGTAGCTGAGTGGTGATGGTAAACGACTCCCACCCCCGCGACCTGTGTTCAATTCCTGGCTTGCAATTCGACGTCTGCTAAAATAGAAAATATTCATGCATGAAAGGGTAAAATAGGTTACATCTTCGGCTTTGTTCTTTTCCGACGCGATATCAACAACTTCTGCGTGACGTCTCAGAAATGCATCTTCAAGTCGCTTTAGATTGAGCACCATTAAGTTTGTCTCTGCCGATAATTTCTTAAAAAAAATAAAAATTTATCAAATTGAATTCAACAAATTTAAATTTGAAGAAATATCAGCAGAACAGATACATATGGAATTCATGAATTAAACAGTGTGAGCACATGCGATAATCAGGGGCGGAACGTGTTTCTGCGGGACTGCAATAGATTAAGCTAAAGCTTCAGACAAGTATTTTTTGCTAACGCTTAGGTTTAGACTTAGGTATAAGTTCCGTTTTACGTTTATGCTTAGGCTTAGACTTACAAATACGCTGATACTACTGTTATAGCCCTGTACTATACAATTAGCCATAGAGCGTTCACCAAAGTTTGCAAAATTTCGCTACCAAAATTGCTTGAATTTACAACCAACAGTACTATAGAACGTTAGTGATAAGAGATTCGTTTTAGATTTCGGTATAAATTTTATGGGACGTTGCATATTTCAATCTTTTGTGTGGCAACTTTTTACAAAATTGAAATAATTCTATACATTTAACAATATTTGGTGTCTTTAGTAATAATTCCGTGTTGCCGGGTTTTCCATCTTTTAAATACACATATATACATACATACATACACACACATATATATATCATATATATAATTATATATCGGGGTTCCAACTGAAACTAGTTTTTGCCATAACAGAAACAGGAAAAGGAATTGAATTTCTTTGCAGAAACCGGAAAAGGAACCGGAATTTGAAATAATTTTTATCATCGAATTACAGTTGGACGTTTCAGAAAAGTTTACCAAAAAACGGCATAAGCAAATTTTGAGCTATTTCACAATCAAGTTTTTGTGAAAACACATCATAAACAGTTTATTAACAAGATTGAACGAAATTGCAAAAACACGCATTTCGAAGTAACAATTTTTCAAACACAAAGTTTCGAATATTTAATTGATTATAAATAATTTGACACAAAACTGTAAAAATTCAGGTCCCTGCATCTTTGACTGCAGAAACGGGAACAGAAACAGAACTTGAATTTCAACAGAAATTCGGGCAGAAACAGGAATTTCGGTTGAACCCTGATATATATGTATATATATGTATGTATATATGTATATGTATATATATGTATGTATATATATGTATATATATGTATATATATGTATATATATATATATAATTTTTTACATCTTTCTCTTTGACCAACAGCGCAAGTGTTCGTTCAATGCCTTCCAAATCCGCTCGTTTGACTTTCGTTTCAGAAATCAGCTTATTTTTTTCTTTACTCGCTATTTCAGCATCTTTTTTCAATTGGTTTGTTTCATTCTAAAACCTATTTTTTAGCAAATGAAAATATCTCTGCTTCGGTATGATTTGCCCGTTTGCAATGGACGTCAAATATTTTTACCGAAAAGTTTATAGAAATCAACCATTCGATTCAGTTTGCTAAAGTGGATTGGCAACTTTACTTGCAGATACATTTCTAAATCGATTTGGCTTATGCAGATTCAACGTCAATGAATCGGGTCCGTAGCAAAACGGACAGCAAAATGGGTTTAGGTCTTACTGTAGTAATTTTTTCACCAATTAATAAATTATGTTTTCAACCTTGCTTGTAAATTACTGCAGACTGCTCATATAATATCGCTCCAATTAAAATTTGCAACTCCGTATACACTGTAAATTCCAGTGAGTTGATTTCAACTCAGAATAATTTGAATCTCTCAGTCTGAGTTAGGACTATCAAAACACACACTTGTGAGTTTATTGAACTCATTCTAATTTAATCCATCACCTCGCCCGGAGTCAATTCAACTCATAGTGAAAATCAACTCAACTCAGACTGAGTTAAAGTTTTACTGTTATTAACTCAGAAATAACTAACTTTCCCTCTGAGTTAATTAACTCGATGAAATTTACAGTGCAGCGTTTTGGTCTCGCTACACGCCTGTCACGGACGTAGCCAGAAATTCATTTCCAGAGTAGATAATTTAATGCAAAATGTTTTTTTGCGAGCAAGCGTAGTCAGTGAGAAAATTTCTTGACCTCTGCAAGTTTATTTTGCAGCCTGTCAAATTTGGTTTTGCCAGCCTTGCCAGAATTTCTGGGGTGGGTATATCGCCTATCTCCCTTTGTCGGTGCCGTTGATGCCGCCATTCGGATTTGCATAGCCATACCCAAGATTGTTCGATCGTCGAGATATAAGTTGAAATTGATCCTTCAGATTTGGCCAGTGTTTCTTTCATCAGTCGAATTTTATTCGGTGTTTCCAAGTGGACGTTTTCAGTCTGATCGTTTACGTGATTTTCGTCGCCACCAGCTTTGTTTGGTGATTTTTCTGAACGAGTCGTTGAAATGAGTTGCTCTCGAGCTGATTGAACTCGACCGGACAAGTGACGAATTTTTTGCTCCTGAATGGTTTTAGTTTTAATATAAGCATAACTCCTTGTTACCTCGAGTTGATTTTTGAGCAACTGAGAACAAACTGTGTTCGCGAATTTACACAAATGCGCAGTTCGAGTTGATTCCAACCAGTCCAAATTAAAATAACAACTCATCCGGAATGAAACTCAACTCAAAATAAGAAACAGTTCAACTCAAAATGAGTTAATATTCACTTATATATTAACTCAAAATCAATTAAATGCCTAGCTGAGCAGAGAATCAACTCATTGAAATTTACAGTGCTCTTGCTCAAAAGCCAGGCTTTTATAGCCGATTGGTGATGATAAACGCCTCTCATCCGAGAGTCCCAGGACGGGATTCCTACCATGAAAGCGACTCATAATATTTTTGATTTTGCATTACGTTTTTGTTTATATAATGGTGCTTACCTTAGCCTCCCGATCGCGATAAACTGTCTCAAACTGTTGTTGAGTCCGCTTCTGATCCAAGTTCAACGTTTTTAATAGTTTCTTAAAATTCTGAAAAGAAATAACAAAATTCAATAAACTGGAAAAAAGGTTTTTTTAAAAACCTAAAAAACGACGGAAAGTTTTAATTTGAATTTCTGATCATATTTGACTACTAAAGTCTATTAATCAACGCAAAAACCAGCTCATAAACAGAAGAATAAAATAAAATAGACTAAATATATCACACCTTTATAAAATTTCTTGGCTTAAGAAAAACATTTTTAGCAAAATTTACAATTTTCTGTATCTCAAAGATTTCAAAAGGTTTTTTTGAAAATATTATACTTTGCAGAATTTATTACTGCGAGTGTACACTGCAAAAAATGGCGAGTCAAATTGACTCTCTCCGAAATAGGCTCTACGGGACTAAATAAACTTGAGTCAAATTCGAACAAGCCAGAGTCAAATTCGAGTCAAATTCGACTCACTGATTCGCACGTTTGACTCTGGCGGAGTCGAATTTGGATCAGTTTGTGTAGACCCGTAGAGCCAATTTCGAACAGAGTCAATTTGACTCACCATTTTTTACAGTGCATAGACCATTTGCCTGTATTAAGACAAGTATACAAAACAGTTACAGTGTTATCAGACACAAGTTAGAATACCTGTTAGCAATAGAACATTATCGGTGGTTTGAGGGTCTAGATTGTCATTATTTCGCTGTAAGCTTTGGACAATATAGCGGCCCATGTAAAGGATTAGGGGCGGATCGTATTTCTGCGGGACTGCAACAGGGTAAGCTTAAGCTTTAGACTAATCTTTTGCTTAGGCTACAGTATACGCTCATTTTTACGCTTAGCTTTAGGCTTATGGTTAGACTTAAGCTTAGGCATAGGAATATGCTTTATAGTTTATATTACTGTGACGGCCCTGTTCTATACATTGACCAAAGTGTCACAAATGAATCTTAGTAATGATTCAATATCTTAATAGCTAAAATTATTTTAACTTTTACTATTCGTTTTGTATATGAAGCGGGTTGTGTTAGGGTTGCGCTTTACTTAATTTTACCTCGAACCGAAGTTTGCTGACGTGTGTTGCAAGCAAAAATGAATTTGTCACGCAAACAGTTTTATTAAAAATATTTTTCAAAAGGGCACGCGCGGCAGCGTGTGGGACGGCATTCGACGCCGCGAACGGCACGCGCGGCAGCTTGAGGGAGGGACGGCATTCGACGCCGCGAATGACACGCGCGGCAGCTTGAGGGACGGCATTCGACGCCGCGAATGACACGCGCGGCAGCTTGAGGGACGGCATTCGACGTCGCGAATGTCACGCGCGGCAGCGGCAGCGTGAGGGACGGCATTCGACGCCGCGACCGACACGCGCGGCAGCGTGAGGGACGGCATTCGACGCCGCGAATGACACGCGCGGCAGCGTGAGGGACGGCATTCGACGCCGCGAATGACACGCGCTGCAGCGTGAGGGACGGCATTCGACGCCGCGAATGACACGCGCAGCAGCGTGAGGGACAGCATTCGGCGCCGCGAGATGAGTATAACTCGACCCTGAAACTCTCACCGTCATTGCGCATCAGAGTAGGCAAGTTTACATCGTTAATTTACTAAAGTTTTACTTCAATATCTTTTTGCAACGCAATAGTTTCAACTTGAGTTGAAGCGATCCGACCTCGGCGTTTTGCAATTTGTTCGCTCAGTTGGTCTCGTTTCCGTTGAAGTGACTCGTTCCGCCTGGTAGCATCTTCAACATATCGGTCAAGCTGAAATTTAGGTAATTTATATACATATAGAAATATATAAGTATATATATCTATATATATATATATATATATATATATATATATATATATATATATATATATATATATATATATATATATATATTAATGAAAATAACAGTTAATATTCACACAAAACAAATATAGTCAAGACATAAATGAGTATATATATATATATATATATTTCTGTATGCATATATATCAGGGTTGCAACCTGAATTACAATTTGCCGGAACTGGAAATTGAAAAAATACCGGAATTAACGGAACCGAAAACGTAGCCGGAAAACAAAAAATATACGCCACCGAAAAATTAAATTTATTTTGCTTTTTTGATATATTATTTGTGAAATAACCCTAGTTAGAGATAGATATTCACTGTATCTGCTGTATTTTAGATTTTCGGTCTCCATGTAAGCGAATTTTTAATTTCAGTAAAAATTTATCGGAACAGCAACCTGAAGGTGAAAAAATGCTGGAACCGGAATCGGAATTCCGGTTGCACTCTGATATATAACACATATGTATATTTATGGTAGATGTTACTGCTTATTATTAGTCTTGGCTTTAAAATTGAGAAAAATGAAGATTTCAAATATAGAAAAACCTGATAATTTTTAAACAAAAATAATTAAATTTAACGTTTTTAAAAGCGAAGTTAAGTAAATACTTAAGTCGGTTCCTGATTACAATTTGATGTTATATGAATAACAGTTGAGGTATATTAACCTTGGTCTAATTGAAATTGTAGACTCATAGTACCGTATTAATGTAAAAAAATTATTGCTTGCTTAAACTGTACCTTACACTTTAGCATGCGTTTGGTTTCGTCAAAAAGTTAGTATAAATTTAACTCGACGACTTGAGTATATAAGCATAACTTGTTTCAATACTAAAGTAGGATTTCTGAAACCCAGCCATTGTGTATAAACGCATTTTATGTCGTTATTGGCAGGGTTTCTGAAATCTTACTTAAGTATTTACTTGAGTTATGCTTTAAGTCGCTGGCTGAAGTAAGTATTTAAATTTTCGAGCGCAAGCAAGGAAACAGTAAATATCGACCGTTGCCATGACAAGGAACTAATAGTTTTGCTTTATATTAAGGAGTTATGAGTTTAAACTTTCAATTAGATCAAAGGTAGTATGCCTGAGTGGATAATTTGTAGTATATCAAATTTAGTCAGCGACTTCAGTATTTACTTGACTTAAGTGCGCTTTTAAAAACGGCAAAATAGTTAAGTAATTACTTAGCCCGTACTAAAGTACTAAGTCGTACGTAAGTAGGGTTTCGCAAAACTCAGCCATTGACAGTTAACAAAATTTTTAAATCTGTATATTTTAGGCAGTTGAAAATTCTGACACGGTGTAAGTACGCACTTTTGGTGATAAGAAAATTAGTTTTAGAAAGAATATTAGATATTTATTTCCGATTCAAGACAAAATTTTCTCAAAATGCTTTGATGAATACTCTCAAAACACGTGTGATTACGTATTTACCTGTGCTTCTGCCTTTTGATCTTTTTGAGGCTGTTCAATAGTTTTCTGTTCTCGTTGTTGTTTTGTTTGTTTTAACCTAAAAAATAAACGTAAAATTGTTTGAAAATTTAAGATTTGCTATAATTTCGTATAATACTTTCGAGCAAAGTATAGGCGCCCCCTCTCATTACGATAGCGTTGACGCCTCCTCTAAATAATCGGATCAGCAAAAAAATGGTATCATAATCATTTTTGAATATTTTTATTATTTTAAATTTAAAAATATCCTGAAATATTTAAGACTTAAAGTTCAAATACTTACGTTTTTCTTCCAGTTTCGAGATCAGTTTGAAGTTGTTCAATTTGTCGCTGGATACCTTTCGTTGTTGATCTCAATTTTGACACTTGAAGTCGAGTGTTGAGAAGCTGAAATGAAACAAAAAAATATGAAATAAAAAATTTATCAAAATAGTTAAACCGTAACAGCTGTTCAAGGGTATTTATAGTAATTCAGTCCAATTCCGAATCGGACACAACCATAACGGAATTACGACACGGGCTAGTCCAAGGCGGTATTATGTCTGATAAAGCTGCTCGTTTTCTGATTGGTTACTTGATAGTTGTAATCCAGCTTGATTCTATTGTGCTTATCACAACAAACTATTTGATAGCAAACAGGTCGCTATTGTTTAGCCAATCAAAAAAGAGTATTTGCATCAGCTAATCGTATTCGAGTATGGTATTAATCTCATAAAAATTTCGAAGCGTACACTTGTGGCAGAGAACGAATAACGCCATGGGTTAGCCGAAGTCGTAATACCGCCCTGGACTAGTCCAATCCGGAGTTGAGCTGAATTACGGCTTGGACTACAACATATACGTTCTAATTTATAGCAAGTTTGAAAATGAAAATGTTTTTAATTCTAATTGCTACATTTTACCTCCCGAAAATTGGCTATAAACTAAAATTATTGTAAAAATATCACCCACTTGGTCATCTTTTTGTTGATTTTTAGCGTCGATGTCGATTAAATCTTGGCGTAGTCTCGACTGTGTTGCTGTATGACGCACAATGCTTCGGTCAAGCTCGCTACAGCTACGAGTTAATTTGGCCAGTTGGGCAGTGTTCGATTTACTGGTGTCGCTGTCTGTTGCTTTTTTGTCACGAATTGTGGCAATTTTCTACAATTTTACAAATTAAATTAAAACTGCAATTTGGTTATCTTTACACCAAGAGTAGACGATGTCTACTTTAACAGAAGTGTGCAACTACCGCGTTAGTGTATGGCACAAAATGAACCACCCCGCGTTGCATTTTAGCCCGACCCCCGTAATTCGAGGGAGGGTGTCACACTGAATGCGTACACTGTAAATTCCAATGAGTTGATTAATCAATTCAACTAGCGAGTTGGCTATTTCTGAGTTAATAACAGTAAACTTTAGCTCACTCTGAGTCGAGTTGAATATCACTCTGAGTTGAGTTGACTCTGGGTGAGTTGATTAATTAACTAAGAGTGAATTGAATCAACTCAAATTTCTGAGTTCTGATAGTCCTAACTTAGTCTGAGTGATTCAACTCATTCTGAGTTAAAATTAACTCACTGAAAATTACAGTGTATAGATTTGCGAAAAAATGCATGAATTGCACAAGAATTATAAGAGAAGAATTTAAGTGCCCACAAAATATTGATTTTCGTCAATTAAGCAAACTTGCCCCCCCTTCATAAGGTCAGGAGATGGGTGGGATAAAACGCAACGCGCGCTGAGTAATGTTGCACTACACGCAGTCCAGGTAGTTGCATACTCTTGTTAAATATCATACGCTCTTGTATATATGAACTGGACAAAATATTCCACGAACCGCTGGGCCTATTACGTTTTCCACAGTATCGATTAATATTTTCGTGCTTATAACAAAATGCAAACTATAACCAATTACAGATATTTATTTTACAAACACGAAATTAAAACAAATACGCATTTGTTTCAGACCGGAAAATTGTCCAGAACTGAAGTCATCTTTATGTTGATTTAAATTTCAAGTTTTGATAATCGACTTTGGGATCATATTCTCAAATGTGTATAGCAACTATCATCAGTTACACTGTAAATTTTAGTGAGTTGATTTTAACTCAGAATGAGTTGAATCACTCAGTCTGAGTGAGGACTATCAGAACTCTGAATTTTGAGTTGATTCAATTGATTCTGAGTTAATTAATCAACTCACCCGGAGTAAACTCAACTCAGAGTAAGAATCAACTCAA
The DNA here is from genome assembly GCA_030248215.1 of Enoplolaimus lenunculus. Taxonomy (NCBI): domain Eukaryota; kingdom Metazoa; phylum Nematoda; class Enoplea; order Enoplida; family Thoracostomopsidae; genus Enoplolaimus; species Enoplolaimus lenunculus. The sequence continues at coordinate 105,264 of JASANG010003544.1, forward strand.
CTCAGAGTGAGTGAATGTTTACTGATATTAATTCAGAAATAACCAACTCGCTAGCTGAATTGATTAATCAACTCATTGGAATTTGCACTGTAGTAATATGTTGTGAAACTCACTATTGCAGTTTTTTAACTTAAAATTGGCACAAGAGTAGAGTATATGATATGTGAAAAATGAAGCTTCCTTTTGAGCCTCAGCATTCATTGATTGAAACGTTACAAGACCTATTACCAACTGGTGATAAGTGCTAGTCACACATTTGGGAATACGGGCCCTAAGGTGAAGTTAAGCCACGTTTCTGCAACTTGGGTCAATCTATTAAAATTATATTAAAATCTCAAACCAAAACGCAGACAACACTTAATATTGCTGTTGATTTAACAAATTATACTGGTACCGGCTCATGTAAAGATCAGGAGCGGAACTTTTTTCTGTGGGAGTGCAATAGAGTAAGCTAAAGCTTTAGACTAATTTTTTTGCTTGGCATAGGCTTATGCATAGGCTTAGGAATATGCTCATTCTTACGCTTAGGTTTTGGATTAGGTTTAGGCTTAGGAATATGCCTATATTACTGTTCCGCCCCTGTTCTTTACATTGGTCCTGTTACCGAATGAGGATTGATTCAAAATATTTCATTTTAAAAAAAAAATTAATATTAAAAACTATAAAAATCAAGCTTACTTCAATAAGCATCGATTCTTCTTGTTCTTTGTCTTGTAGTACTTTGACTGCGCTTTCAAACTTTTCTAACAGCCCATGTCGTTCACGTTGCGATTGTTGAAAATGCGTTTTGGCTTTGTCGATTTCAGCCTGAAAACAAACTAGTCTGCCAGCTTTGCGCAATGCGCAAAAGTTATCGAAAACACAAAATTCTCCGCGCAAATTGTTTTCATACAACAAAGAACAATCACTTGTATTTCCTAACAAATTATTGTAAACAAAGAAATGCTGGAAATTTGCCCAAAATACGTATGTGGAGCGTTGCAGCTATAATATATAGATAAGATAATAGTGAGTGGATAAGTTTTTTACACCAATTTGAAAACAATCATCCCCAAAAGTTCGCATTTGAGATATGGTTCAAAGCTTCGTCATATGAGATAGTTTGACGCTATACTCCAGTCATTTTGTGCTGTGTATACGCATAATTCCGGCGGGGCTGTAATACAGTCAGTTAAGCTTTGACTATCTTTTTGCGTAGGCTTTTAGGCTTAGGCTTAGCCTTAGGAATAGGCTCATCCTTATGCTTAGGTTTAGGCTTACGCTTGGGAATATGCTTATACTACAGTTCCGGCCCTGTTCTATACATTAGCCTCAAAGTTTGGCACAATTTTAAAATTAATGTATCCCAATGAAAAATTCAAAGTGTATACTCCCGTAGCCAGCTCACCTTGCTAGGATGGGCGAAAAGTTATTCACGAAATTCATACAAGTATTTTCGGCGACTACTTGCAGGCAAGGTTGAAACATTTTTGAGGGGCCAAAATTTTTCAAAAGACCAAGGGCACCCTCTGGCTACGGGACTGACGTTGTGCCAAACTATTTGCTTGTTCTTTAACCTAGAATTAGCTCTTGTTCCTGTTTACCAAGTTGTGTGCAAAATAGTTACATAAATCATAACATATACAATTGCAGGAAAGTGAGACTCCAGGCCCGTAGCCATCTCACCTTGCTAGGGGGGGCTAAAATCTTTTCAGGAGGGGCGTTTAAAGGTTTTCAATAATTTACAACCAATTTTGAAAACCTCTTAAGGGTGCCACAATTTTTCCAGGAAGGCTAAGTCCCCCATGCCCCGCCCCGCCTACGGGCCCAGGGACTAACCCCCAAAAAGGCAAATAATTTGTAAAACTTACATTAACAACTTTTAACTCGAGTTGAATTTTATCCAATTCGCGTTGTTGTGTATGCAACGTTTTGCTCATATGCTCAATGTTTACGTTGAGTTCCTAAAATCATTTCAATTTAAAACCATATTTCATTAAATGATAAATGTGCAAACCTGGTGCAGAAAAATTATTATTTGCTAAAAATCTTACGTAGATGACTAACCAATCAGGTTGATTACAGTTCCCTCAAACAGGCGTTTGTTCAAAAATGGTTCGATTTGAAAATTTTGACACATTTTAAGTTCTTTAGCATGTGCAGTAAAATGAAAGGTTCACGTTACCAATTGTGCGCTTGGTACCTCTTTTTTCACTATGTCCATTGTAGTACACAATAATTATTTGCTACGAGTATGGATACCAACAGAAAATAAAATATTATGAATAGCAAGGTTTATCGAAATAATGACCTTAAGTAAGATTTCAGAAACCCAGCCACACTGTAAATTTCAGTGAGTTGATTTTAACTCAGAATGAGTTGAATCACTCAGTCTGAGTTAGGACTATCAGAACTCAGAATTTTGAGTTGATTCAATTCATATTGAGTTAATTAACCCGCGCACCAAGAGTCAACTCAACTCAGAGAGAGAATCAACTCTACTCAGAGTGAGTTAATGTTCACTGATATTAATTCATAAATAACCAACTCCCTAGCTGAATTGATTAATCAACTCATTGGAATTTACAGTGTATAAAAATTTAAAGAAAAGTATTCAAAATTAAAAAACTGGCCGAAAATAATTTTTCATCGAGCAGCATAAATTTTTGAATTGTAATATTAATATCATCAGTATCGAGCACAGCTCCAAGATAATTTTGAAACGATGTCTGATTGAATTTCGATCGTTTACGCAATTCGGACAGCTGTTTTTGTTGAACGTCAAGTTTCGCCTGTGAAAATCGTAGAAATTATATTTTTGTCCAGTTGAATCATTTCCAACGCAACATATTTGAATTTCGACTTGAGTTAAACTTTAACTTTTGTTTCGAATTAAATTTAAACCAATGACCCCAGTTAAGTTTTAACGTCAAGATTTTGTCTACAGCGTTCATTCAAAATTGTTTGGATAGTTTTACTTTTGAACCAATTAACTTTACAATATTGTTGCCATTTATAACTCACGGTTGTTGCCTCGGATGCCATGGTATATATTAATGAAAAAACTCTTGAGTCAAGCGAATGAGAAGCCAAACGCAATTTTAATACTAAATTTTGGCCCAAGTGAAGATCAGGGGCGGAACGTTTTGCTGTGGGACTGCAATAGAGTAAGCTTAAGGTTTACACTAATTTTTTAGCTTGGCTTAGGCTTAAGCTTAGGAATATGCTCATTCTTACGCTTAGGCTTAGGCTTAGGCTTAAGCTGAGGCTTAAAAGTACGCTTATAATACTGTCCCGCCCTTGTGCTTTACATTGGCCTAAAATTTTAACACAAAATTTTGTTTTTGATTAGTGTTGGTAGGCTTGACCTGGGTGGCCTACTCGCTTTAAATACGCCAGTGATTGCATGCCATTTAAAGTGTTAATTTCTTCACAAAGTTACAAATCTCGAAAGTTTTGAAAATTTATAAACTCGATTTCAAACTTAAAAACTTACTTGATTCGCTGTTTGCAACGATTTATACTCTAAAATTTCATTTTCCAACCTCCGTATTTGTTTATGCAAATGCGAAAGTTCTTGATCTGTCAAATCGTAGACGTGTTTTTCGCCGTGAAGTTCGCTTAATTTTGCTTGAAGCAATGACTAAATTTATTAACACAAACTTTAAAATCATGGATATCCTGACATTTTGCGTGCCGATTACGTTTCAATACCGCCTTTGTATACTCGACTGTTCATCGCTGGATGAATAGTAAAATATAAACTAATTTCAAATTTAAAACGAAAATCATTCTGGGTTTGAACGATGCTCAAAATACGTATAATGTGGCGGTTCCTATTAAGTGATTGTGTTTCACACGTTTTCACAAAGTGGTACTACATAAACGAACGCGTTCGCTAACACACGTTTTAAACTTTTACTGTATTTCAATATCGGTGAATTTTATATGTACTAATTCTTTTATAGAACGATCTGTTTTGTTAAAAACAAAGTTTACTTGTGCTGGCACACGATGCCCAAAATACGTATGTGGGGCGTTCCAGTTTTAATAGCATCGATAATGGATTATCACAAAAATTGCATAAAATGTACGAAATAGTACGCGTGAATTTTCGTTTACTAAAACAAGCCACAATTTTCTGATGTACCTTTTGTTGGCGAATTTCGCGGACCAAATGCTCAATACGATCCATCAGCAGTAAATTCTGTCTATCAACAGCATCAATTTGTAGCTGAAGCGATTCCAGTTGTTGTTGTTTTATGATAACCTAAAGCACCAACGTAAACAACAACAATTGCTGGATTTCTGAAATCTTACTCAAGTATTTATTTCACTCAAACGTTAAAGTCGTCGAGTTAGAGTTTAATGTTCAGTCCAAAAATATATTCAATTTGAAATTTTCCGGCAAAAACAACGATCCGTAACGTTTGACAACGGCACATAATTTACACCTGTAGCCAATATGTGTAAGTCAAAAAATTATATAGGCTAATGCGGGATTCACATTATAACTTGGACAGTCGGGTTACGTTTTTTCACATGTTGATTCGACATCAACAAATTGTTGCTACCATCATATGATACGGACAGACAAAAATCGAATATCAAATGATATTGATATACAAAGTGTGGGTACGCAGGTTTTATCTCAACGTACAAGTGTTCGAATGTCACGTGACACTATCCGACAAATTGGTGAATATCATGTGATATTCCAAATTAACAGCGTATATGATATGATATTCAGCAAGACGGATTTGGAGTATCATACGATATTTTATTATACAATTTAAATGTATAATGTGATATTCCATTATATATAGTTCAAGACGTATCTTATGACAATCGGCCAAAATTTGATTATTCCCGCCAAAAATTGAATTTTCCATCCAAAATTTGAATTTTTCAGCCAAATTTTTAATTTTGCCGCCAAAATATGAATTTGAGGCCAAAATTCGAATTTCGCCCACAATTTTAATTTCACGCCAACATTTGAATTTTCCCGCCAAAAAACAATTTTCTTGCCGCTTTATCTTGTGCCCGCCGTGTGGAAATTAGACACCTCTGTTTCCAAGTACGGTTTTGCAAAATGCTAGCAACGGGAAATTGAGAAAATTAAAATATGTCGAGTTGTAAATTGCGACATTTTATAAACCGTATATGGAATTGAAAATGGAATTTTGCGTACAAATTACTAGCAGTGTAGCGATTTTCAAAATTGCAGCTATGGGAAATTGAAACAGTTTTTAAAAGATCGTTAAACTGATAAGCATATCGGGCGTTAGGATAAGCCATGAGCAAAAAAAACTTAAAACGATCATATGATATTGAAAGACAAAACGTGACCGATGCATGATGATAGCAGACAACTACAGTTTTGGAATATCATATTGGGTTACATCGCAGACAAAATGGTACACAATATGCAGCGTAAAAGCATAAAATAAGCCTAAACTTAAGACTAAATATCAGTATAAACCTATTTTATTGTTGTCACGTGGAAAAACACAAATAGTCTCAGGAACGCATGGCGGCTGTAAAACAGCAACCTTAGATTTAGTGCCGGAGCAGAGAGGGGCGGGTTTCCCCAAACTCCAGGGTGGGGATCGCCAAAGTCGCTAAAACTTCGGCGGTTTTTTTTCAACCGGTTATGGTGGGGCCGGGGGCCTTAAGAGTTGGGACCGCCTAAATGTGGATATCGGGGGTTGCTGCTCTGGCCCTGCTTAGATTCATACCATTAATAAACGGGTGCTTTGATACTTCTTTCGGGGGAAATTAATTGTTAAACGGGCTGACCCCCGCGGTTCCTGACCCATGTGGGTCGCATGGCTACACGCCCTCTTTCGACAAACGTGCTTACCTGTGCCTCCAATTTCTGGTTATGATAACTCGAGCCAGGAAGTGCTGTAATGCTACCACCTGAGCGATCTGTGAGGATTTCAGACGCCGGAACCAGTCTGTTGAGTGAATGCGTTGACGAAAACATTATTAAGAATATCAAAGCTAAAAAAAGCTTTTGTACCCTTTATTTCCAAAGACATTTAGGCAAAGGTTTAGACTTAGGTTTAGAAAACAAGCTCATCAATGATTATGCGTTATACTGCAGAATTATTTTGTTCCGAATGGCATGCAAACGAGCATAAAAATTGACCCCAAACAACGAGACTGGGTGTCACCACAAAGACGCAACGCGTGCTTATACATTTTATACCACGGCGAATATTGTAAGTTACATGCTTTGGCCCATGTAAACATCAGAGGCGGGACGTATTTCTGTGTGACTGTTATAGAGTAAGCTTGAACTTTAGACTAATATTTGCTTAGGCTTAGGCTTAGGCTTAGGGATATGCATATACTAGGGTTACGGCCCTGTTCTATACATTAACTCATACATTTAAGATATCATCCACGCTTGGCAAAAAATTCTAAAATAAAAATATTTCATAGTTTGGCCGTTGCGTTTGCAATCCTACCAAGTTGATACCTTCAGAAAATAAAATTGTCAGAACCATGTGACAACAGATTGCTGTAAACCCAGGAAATTCAAGTTTATAAGCAGACAAAATGTTACCCAATATTGTAATAGAGACAAAACGTGACTCAAGCCAAGATATCATTCGCGTTCTACGCGGCATAAAGTAGAGCAATCGAGTTTTAAACAAAATAAACAACCTCGAAAAAAACATATTTATTCAAAATTGTTCTAAAATTGAACGCGAACCGAGTAGAGAGTGATTTTTAATATATTTGAGCAAAATGAAGTAAATATGTAACCCGTAGCAACGAAATCATAAAACTTGCCTCTCCCAGCAGGGTCCCAAACGTTTCGGCTGCCCTGACCGAATTATTAAATTTCAACCAAGGAAAAATGCTTGCTCTGTATGAGGTCGTCGGAAACTTTTGGTTAATTTTTTCGAAGTTTCTAAATTTAAACTTTTTCAAATTTAAACCAGGGCGAACCGGAAATAGAGGAATTGCCAAATTTCAGTACAGGAAACTATTTTACTTAAAATAATTTGAAACTTTTATAATAATTTTAAAGTTTTCGATTTAAATTTAACAACTGAACGATAAAATTTGAAAGCATGCAATGGCCCATGTATAGTACAGGGCCTGATCGTTTTCCGGAGGGGTTATAACAGAGTCAGTTTAAGTTTTAGACTAATTTTTTTGCTTAGGCTTAGGAATGTGCCTATACTACTGTTCCGGCCCTGTTCTATACATGGGTAGATACAATTGTGTCTATTGTTATCATTCTGTCAACACTTCGTGCAAGGACCCCCAAACCTGATATTAAATTTGACCCCCGCCTGGCCACGTCAAAAGTTTCTCACGGCGCCGTCCTGCACGACACAGAACGTTGTCGACGAATAGTTCAAAAGTATTTTGCAGTGCAGTACTCAGTGCCGAAGTCGGCTAGGGTGGCCCCCCACCACCCCAAAATAAAATACCGGTGACATTGTTACAAAATTAATATTTACAAAAATTACGAAATTCGAATCAGGCACGGCATGTTTATTCGTTTTAAGAATATTAGCCATTGTAAAGAACAGGGCGAGACAGTATTATAAGCATATTCCTAAGCCTAAAGAATAAGCCTAAGCCTAAGTGTAAGAATGAGCGTATTCCTATGCCTAAGCGTAAGACTGAGCGTATTGCTAAGCCTAAGCCTAAACCTAAGCCCAAGCGAAAAGATGAGCGTATTTCTAAGCCTAAACATAAGCCAAACCTAAGCCAAACCAAAAATTAGTCTAAAGCTTAAGTTTAATCTATTGCAGTTCCACAGAAAAACGTTCGGCCCCTGATCTTTACATGGACCGAACTTTGAAAAGTTCCCAGCTCCAAGGATGCGATCGCATCGGCTTTTATTCTGATCGACCCACGTTTATATCAACCATATAACTTTTTTAGCATTTTTTACTTTGTTCAAAATGGCACAGTTTTTTGTCGTCAGTAGCCATGCAAGCGTGCAGTGCCGTCTGACCGCGGCGTTTTTCTTTAAATTTTAAATATTTTTGCTAACAACAAATGAAAAATGACCCAAAATATCGCTTTCGCGGTGACCTGAGCCAGTTTTAAAAAACCCAACTGGTTGTGTGCCTACTTTGCCAAGTTGAAAATCAAAACATACATTAACGTTGTTGTTGGTTTAGTTAGTTTTTAAATTTCACTAAGGTACGGACGTTTACTATGGGAGATAAGGAGGCGGGCCCGTAGCCAAAGGGGGCCCAGTGGGACTCGGGATCCCCCGTGGAAAAATTTTGGCCAACGTAGAAAATTTTTTACATTGCTGGTATTCCATTGAAAACCAATGAATGCCCATAGAAGGCTACGGTCATGTAAGGAGGATATATATCCCTCCTGTAATTTTCGAACTCGAGAAGTATTAAAATAATCTGCTACGTTGTATATCACTCCTGTAAATTTTCGAAAACTAGAATATTCAAAATAATCTGCTACATTGCATATCACTCCTGTATTTTTCGAACATGGGAAGATTTAAAATAATGTTCTACATTTTGTATCACTCCTGTTATTTTCGAACACGAGAAGATTCAAAATAATCTGCTACATTTTGTGTCACTCCTGTAATTTTCGAACACGGGAAGATTCAAATATTCTTCTACATTGTATATCACTCCTGTATTTTTCAAACACGAGAAGATTCAAAATAATCTTCTACATTGTGTATCACTCCTGTAATTTTCGAAAACGAGAAGTTTTAAAATAATCTTCTTAGAGTTCAAAAAATAAGCTTATATCCTCCCGAAATGAAATTTTGGCTACGCTATTGCACTCCAAAAGTGCTTGTGACTAAATTAATTTTAATTGTTAACATTTCCTAAGTTTCATATTTGAAATTGATATACTTCAATACTTGAGCGCGAGCACAGCTCAAATGTTGGGTTGACATGTGAGAGATGGGTATTTGAGCAAGACGATTATCACTATTACTAGTGATAGATACACTGTAAATTTCAGTGAGTTGATTTTAACTCAAAATGAGTTGAATCACTCAGTCTGAGTTAGGACTATCACAACGCAGAATCTTGAGTTGATTCAATTCATTCTGAGTTAATTGACCAACTCACCCAGAGTCAACTCAACTCAGAGTGACAATCAACACAACTCAGAGTGAGTTAATGTTTACTGATATTATTTCAGAAATAACCAACTCGCTGCCGAACTGATTGATCAACTCATTGGAATTTACAATGTAGGTGCTGCCCACATTTGAGAATGCTTACATAAAGTTAACTGTGCATCATCGGGGTGTAGCATTCAGTTGTCCGACCTTTACAGTTCAAGAGGTGGGTCAAGTTTTCCTAAAGGGTCAGCAACTTCATAGAATAGAATTTAGGCTTTAGGCAGAGTAACTTTGCAGAGGTTTTAACACATTCTTACGCTTAGGCTTAGGCTTTTTAGGCTCAGGATGTTTAAAGGCAACTTTGCATGCATTTTAAAACATCCTTACACTGAGGCTTAGGTTTAGGTTTTAGGCTTAGGATGATTAATATTCGTTATTAGGCTAATGTATCGTATATTGTAATTTTAAACACTTTACCACCAAAAATGTCTAGCGTTGGGGTTAACGATTTACACATTATTGCCACCCGTTAACCAGACCATAGCATAATTTTCTTTGTTAACCTGACGGTAACATATGTCACAGTACACTCAATGTATACATTGGGTATCACGTGTTAAGGTCTGTAAAAACACTCTACTTAAAATACTATAGTTGTATTTTACTAAGTTTTTTAAGTACAAGTTTACTAAATATTGAATAAATCTTTGCTTAAATAATGTAAATAAAGTAAAACTACTGCTGTCATTTCCTGATTAATTAAGTAAATGTAAAGCTAAAAATTTTGTATTTGCTTAAAATTAAGTTAAACTGCCAAGCACCATAGTGAGTAAAACCGGCACTTAATTCGGTAACAGTTTTTACTTAATTTTAAGTATGTTTTTTCAGTGACTAGGCTTAACCGAGAAACTGAGCTTAAAGTAGAATTAACAAATCGTAACTTCAAAATTAGGCACTCGTTAACCCCAACGCCAGTAAGCTAATGTGAACCATGCATAAGGTTACCTCCTAAACATAACTAGAGGCCATCTCTGTACTGTTTCAGAAGCCTTTTCAAAAATATATTAATTTGATTTTTATTAATAATACGTAAGTAATTATTTGACATTAATTGCTAAACCGTAAACACTAAGCTAAACACAAAACGTAGTTTGTAGCCGAACTAATGAAAAACGTGTGCCTAGCAACCTAAAATAGATGATCTATCTTGAGAACCGATTTGATAAGCTGTACGAACCAGATACAACTAAGTGAAAGGAAAATTACGTCTACTAAACTCATGTCAAACTATTGTTAAAGTTTCTACTTCGTTTGATATTTATTGAAAAACTTGGCCTATGTACAGAACTGGGCCGGATCGTTTTCCGAAAGGGCTATAATAGAGCCAGTTTAAGCTTTAGACTAAATTTTTTCGCTTAGGCTTAGGCCTAGGCTTCAGCTTAGTAATAGCCTCATCCATACGCTTAGGCTTAGGCTTAGGAATAGGCTCATCCTTACACTTAGGCTTAGGCTTAGGCTAATGCTTTAGGCTTAGGCTTAGGCTAATGCTTTAGGCTTAGGCTTAGGTTTAGGAATAGGATCATCCTTACACTTAGGCTTCGGCTTAGGCTCAGGAGTGTTTTCGTACTACTGTTTCGGCTCTGTTATATACATAGGCCAAAAGCTTTTAGGCACGAATTATTAATGGTCTCGTTGTTTTAGAAAGCAAATTTTGCAAAAAATAGCTCAAGCAGTCCGAAATCGATCAAGGCTGAATTCAAATTTTAGATGCAAAACTAAAGTTTTAGAAAATAAAACCGTTTAAACAGTTTTTGAAGTATGTAAGAAGTACAGACGCAACCCTACAAAAAATTTGTGTTGCGTTTGCACGGCTGTTTCTTGCATACTTCAGAAACTGTTTGAGATAATGCTTATATGAGCATGAAAATTTTTCAAACGCTTTAGTTCACCAGAAACTCATATTATGGTAATAAGAAGGGGTCCCCATTTTGAGTCAAAATCAATAGGAGTCCGTATCCCTAATAAGAGTCCGTAAGCGGATAGTCTCTAAACCTAATTAGAGTCCATGAAGCTCAGTTATTTCTAATTGTAGTGCATTGAGGACTCCAGGACCAAATAAAGTTGACTTCGAAACATTAAAGCGTACTTAGTTTTTAAAATACACTACTAAGTATAACCTTGCATTATCGCTCAAGCTATTGACACAAGACAAACGTCTAATTCAACGGATAGTTGTAGCACCGGATATATATCAGTAACGAAGGGTGGCGGAGCGAGGGTTACAAAGTAAATAACAGTCAGTAACCGAATAACAAGGGGGGTACCCCCTGGAGAGGCCAAATAAATATCAGTCCCCCTCTTATTCGGGTCACAATTGTTGAAAAGATTGCGGCTTCTGGGTAAAATTTTCGACAAATCAACTGTATGCGTACGTAAATTTTGACAAATTCTATTTGGTTTATTCCATAGTTGCTGGCTGCGTTGTTATCATTCAATTTGGTCGTATCCACTTTTGTTCACGGTTATAAAATCGGTGTCTGTTTCCGTTTCCGTTATAGAAATAACGTGAAGTCTGCTATTTTTACGTTCAAAATTAGTTATAAATCATGTATATATCTCGCAATTTTTGGTTACAGATATGCTGCAATTGTTTGAAATGAAATAAAAATTACGAAATTCAATCAAAATCTTACCAATTTCTGTGTATCCGCCATTTTCTTTAAATTTCTAAAATACCGGTGGATACTTTTATACTCCGATATCCGGTTTCCGTTTCCGGTATTTTTACTATCCGTTTATACCCTGACAAATATGTATACCATAGTCGCGATAAATTTGTATTTGAAATTGAGTTTACAACTCTTTCAACATTAATATTTTTTTAAAAATTCGACAAATTTTGATGAATTTACTGACAATTGTGTAACAAATGTTGCGAATCGAACATAAAATATAGATTAAGTTTCTTTGGTTGATGTTTATTTTTTGGAACACTGGAAACATTAATATTTATCTTTGTAAACGTCAAAGTTTGAATAAAACCCCTGCAAACAGGTTATCGAACGACAGTTGTTGTTGTTGTTGTTGTTGTTGTTGTTGTGGTTGTTGTTGTTGTTTGTTGTTGTTGTTGTTGTTGTTGTTGTTTTTACTGTTGTTGTTGTTGTTTGTTGTTGTTGTTGTTGTTGTTGTTGTAATTTTTATTGTTGTTGTTGTTGTTGTTGTTGTTGTTGTTGTTGTTGTGGTTGTTGTTGTTGCTCTTATTCTTTATCTTGCTGTTGTTTTTGTTTACATCTGACTCAAATCGCTCTTTTACCTGCTTATGGTATTCAAAAAGTTATCTTGTTGATGTTAATTATAATCCGGGTACTGTTTTGTAATCTTACCAATGGCCTTTAACATGTCTCTTAAGCGTATTCCTAAGCCTAACCCTAAGCCTAAGCCAAAACGAAAAATGTAGTCTAGAATGTAAGCCTACTATTTTACAGACCTACCAGAAACCGAAACGGCCCTAAAAGTAACATGGGCCATTGTAACAATAAAATTAACTAAATTTCCAATTTTTCAAAAACACATCCATAATCCGATATCCCAGTTTTGCCGGAAACTGCTTCAGTGCAACGTTAATCCATGTATTATTATTTATCTTTATATCACTTTAACAATATTAGCCAATGTATAGAACAGGGCTGTAACAGTAGAATATGCATATTCCTAAGCCTAAGGCTAAGCAAAAATGAATCTAAAGCTTAATATTATATTCTAAGGCAGTCTTGCAGAATATAACATTCCGAGAGATTTAGTTAGTTGCCTGTCTGAAACAGTTTGCCAATGTCACACTATATAGTCAAACACCCATCCCTTAACGATCACGCGAACCTTAAAACAGTTCGACTTAAACCAAGAAATTATCAGGTTTCAACATCATAACAATATTTTGTTTACCACAATAAACCCGAACCGTCAGGTTTTGTTTGACAAGTTTTCGTGTCCAGGCCAAACTGATTGAAGCGAAAAAAGTCAGCTGCGTTTTGAACGGACTGGCGGACCCAATTGAAGTCTCATTCAGGCCAAGCTAAAACCTTGTATATATTTAGATTTAGTGCTAAAATTTTGTTTGGCTTCTTGTGGAGAGTTCGTCACAAATCTCCTATCCGTCCACTTTTCTAACATTTTTTCATCAGAATCGTCAAAATTGTTTCAAATGTTTATATATCAGGGTACAACCGGAGGTTTGCCTCCGGCTCCGGCAGAAAATCGACCTTCGGCTCCGGCTCTAGCTCCGGTAAAATTTTTTCCGGAGGTGCCGGCAATTTCGGTAGTAACATTTTGAATAATTTTGCAGAATTTATCTGTTTGAACGCGTTTCGTTTTACTTTTGTCGCAATTTTCAGGAAAGAGTTTCCGAAAATTCGCAGTAACCATCATCGTTACTGCCTAATTTCTCCTCATCTCCGGTTCCGGCAAGTTTCATTGACCTCGGCTCCGGCATTTTTCACCTCCGATTGTACCCTGATTATATATATGGTAAATTTAGGTATGCATTGTATTGTTTTTAGCTGAGGAAATATGAAGTATAGTTTATATACATGCTTACTCACTGTGATAGGTGCAATAGCTATTTAACCATATACAGGTTCTATTCTACGCGTTTTAAAATCCGTTCGGTTTCGTTGAGTTTAATTTTAATTGCCAGTTTTCACAGCGCAAATCGCTAATTTTACCAAACGGTTTTCGTCTACGACGTTCAGACTATAATTTCATATTTATAATTTTACGCTTAATTTAGTTTTCTGATGATCTATAGAGACATATACGTGCCAGAGCTGATATGAAGGCTGTAACCCTTGACTAAAGTTTTAGATATGGCAATTCTTTGTGTAAAACGGGGGGACCCGATATTGAAAACATTGGCCCATGTAAAAATCAGGGAACGCTTTTCTGGTAACTGCAATAGAGTAAGCTTGAGCTTTACACCAAATTGTTGCTTAGACTTAGGCTTACTTTTAGGAATAAGCTTATAATACTGTTACGACCCTGTTCTATACATTGGTCAAAAAATTTGACCGAAATTGTTTTTGAAACAACAGCAATCGGGAGCAACCAGAGAAAGCATCGACTGAAAGCTCTGAACGAGGTTTGTTTGGTTTAATCAATATTTCTGGCCAGGCTCGTAGCCAGATCATCTTGCTAGAAGAGCAGCTAAACACTCTTCATGCGGCGGGCCCATGTTACTCTTAGTGGCGTCCACGTTTCTGGTGGGTCTACAAAAGAGTGTGTTTAGATTCTAGATTGCATTTTTGCTTAGGCTTAGGTTTAGGCTTAGGCTTAGACTAGGAACACACCTTGGAACGCTTTAGGCTTAGGCTTAGTCTTAAGAATACGCTTTAAGCTACTGTTACGCCCCTAAAAGTAACATTGGCCGGGCATACAAGGGTTTGTTCAAAATCTCCACAAGACGTCAGAACTCCCATCGAGCTCGAGCGTCATGCTCCGATAGCTGAGTGCTGATGGTAAACGACTCCTTCGTGAAGCTGCGATTAGAATTTTTAATCGAAATTAGTTCTTATTTGTAACACCAAGAGTCGATAACGTATCACAACAGTATTTGCCTGCGTTCAAGGTTTCAACACCCGCCCCAAATGAGGGGGGGGGGTAAAAGAAAAATGCAACACGTGCCATTCATTTGTACACAGAATATACCCAGTTGCACACACTTGTTGAAACCTTTATCGACTCTTGGTAACACTAGTCCAGTAAGAAACAGCTAGATTCACTTTTGGATCCGAACTTTTGTAAGCGAACCTGAGCGATTGTAAAGAACATGGGCACAACAGTGTTATAAGCATATTCCTAAACCTAAGCCTTAGCCTAAACACTTCAGCCAAAGCATAAGAATGATCATATTCCTAAGCCTTAGCCTAAACCTAAGCCTAAGCCTAAACCTAAGTCTTTAGCCTAAGCATAAGAATGATCATATTCTTAAGCCTAAGACTAAGCCTAAGCCTAAGCCTAAGCCTAAGTCTAAAAGTCTCAGCCAAACCATAAGAATGATCATATTCTTAAGCCTAAGTCAAAGCCTAAGCCTAAGCCAAACAAAACAAATAGTCAAAGCTTAAGCTTATTCTATTTTAGTCCCACAGAAAAACGTTCCGCCTCTGATCTTTAAATGGGCCCCATCCTGAAACCGACGCACTGTCCTGCTTGAGGTTGGGTGTAAGTTGTTTATTTTCAAGCGAAATTATAATTCGTATGAACTTAACGATGCCAACAGAGCCACAAGTCCGTCAAACGGATGAACCACCTCTGACGTCCGTAAGTAACTTTTTATACTGGCAAATTTTCAAATGTAACTGTTAATGTGAAATTTTTGCGCTTGACTATGATTTGGGCCAATGTTACTTTTAGGGGCGTAACAGTAGATTAAGCGTATTCCTAAGCCTACGCCTAAGCGTGGCAAAAACGGGTTTCTAAGCATAAGCCTAAGCCTAAGCAAAAATTGTAATCGTAAACCTAAACCCACTCCTTTATAGACCCACCAGAAACCTGGACGCCCCTTAAAGTAAGATGGACCTTAATTTGCATATCTAAAACGACTATTTTGGCGGTGCTCGTGTGCGTATGGTTTGTTTTTACAGACTGTTAGCATTTAGCTTCGGCAGAACTAAACTAGAATACGGTATATCAGGTTACATTTTTAATTTGGTTTGGTTCCATACCAAGTATTGTAGAAAATAGGCTTTTTACGTTTTTATATAATCAGCATCAATAGAAACCCCACAAATATGTTAACGTTTCTGCATCGAGATCTTACAACTGCAAATAATTCACTAAAAATCATGGCTATAAATTTACAAATTCGATCTGTTGCATCCGTGTTGAGTTACACTGCTCACAGTGTTTGTATTGCTCGTATATTATTTGTATTTAGTTGATCATAGTATACTCTATGAATGAGAGGCTTATAGCTTGTAAACAATGTTGGTGAAAAAATTAGAAATGCATGTCGCATGTATTCAATATATATTTTGAAGGGTATAATCGGAGGTCGGCTTCCGGCTTCGGCAAAAACTCAGCCTCCGGCTCATGCTCCGGAAGAATTTTTGCCGAAGGTTCCGGCAATTTCGGTAGAAAAATTTTGCATAATTTAGCAAAATTTATCTGTTTAGCGCGTTTCGTTTTATTTTTGTCACAATTGGATCAGTTGCCCAACTGCCGGTGACAGCTTATAGTCAAACGGGTTTCGCAGTTTGCCAGAATGCCCCTCAGAGGCTGTCCATCCAAACTGATAATTAAACTGCGAATGCTGGGTATAAGTCTTAGCTATGCCGACAGGCAGTTTATGGTAATAACTTGTTTTTGAGCTAAAAACTCATTAGGCGTGAAGCCAAACACGGCCCAGCTAAAGCATCATCGTTGTTGTTTTTTGGAAACCAAAACAATTGTGGTTTTGATTTTAAACCGGTGGAGGGCTGTCGTACCCCCTTCGCAGGATAATGTTTAGGGTCAGACACAGGTTTAGGCTTAGGTTAAAGCACAGGCTTCTCAAGCACACAGTCTGATGTTTAGAAAGTCTCACACTAAGCCTTTGCCAAACCGTTTACCTAAGCCTTGCACTAGCAGGCTAGATCTTACTGTGTGCCAAAAGTAAGTCGGCCAGTGTTTGAGTATACTTCAGCAGATCATCACTTGTTGGCTCGTATCAATTCCTAACCTTCCCCCCAAGCCAGTGGTTTTGGAATGTAAAGATCAGAGGCGGAACGTTTTTCTGTGGGACTAATAGAATAGCTTAGCTTTGACTATTTGTTTTGTTTGGCTTAGGCTTAGGCTTTGGCTTAGGCTATAGAATATGATCATTCTTATGGTTTGGCTGAGACTTAGACTAGGCTAGGCTAGGCTTAGGCTTAGTCTTAGGCTTAAGAATATATCATTCATGCTAGGCTAAAACTTAGGTTTAGGCTTAGGCTTAGGTTTAGGCTAAGGCTTAGGAATATGATCATTCTTATGCTTTGGCTGAGGTTTGAGATAGGCTTAGGTTTAGGAATATGCTTATAACACTTTGTGCCCATGTTCTTTACAAATCGCTCAGGTTCGCTTACAAAGTTAGAAAAGTGATCAGCTGTTTCTTACTGGAATAGTGTTACCAAAGTCGATAAGGTTTCAACAAGTGTGTGCAACTGGGTATATTCTGTGTACAAATGAATGGCACGTGTTGCATTTTCCTTTACCCCCCCCCCCCTCATTTGGGGCGGGTGTTGAAACCTTGAACGCAGGCAAATACTGTTGTGATACGTTATCGACTCTTGGTGTTACAAATAAGAACTAATTTCGATTAAAAATTCTTATCGCAGCTTCACGAAGGAGTCGTTTACCATCAGCACTCAGGCTATCGGAGCATGACGCTCGAGCTCGATGGGAGTTCTGACGTCTTGTGGAGATTTTGAACAACCCTTGTATGCCCGGCCAATGTTACTTTTAGGGGCGTAACAGTAGCTTAAAGCGTATTCTTAAGACTAAGCCTAAGCCTAAAGCGTTCCAAGGTGTGTTCCTAGTCTAAGCCTAAGCCTAAACCTAAGCCTAAGCAAAAATGCAATCTAGAATTGTAAACACACTCTTTTGTAGACCCACCAGAAACGTGGACGCCACTAAGAGTAACATGGGCCCGCCGCATGAAGAGTGTTTAGCTGCTCTTCTAGCAAGATGATCTGGCTACGAGCCTGGCCAGAAATATTGATTAAACCAAACAAACCTCGTTCAGAGCTTTCAGTCGATGCTTTCTCTGGGCTTGCTCCCGATTGCTGTTGTTTTCAAAAACAATTTCGGTCAAATTTTTTGACCAATGTATAGAACAGGGTCGTAACAGTATTATAAGCTTATTCCTAAAGTAAGCCTAAGTCTAAGCAACAATTTGGTGTAAAGCTCAAGCTTACTCTATTGCAGTTACCAGAAAAGCGTTCCCTGATTTTTACATGGGCCAATGTTTTCAATATCGGGTCCCCCCGTTTTACACAAAGAATTGCCATATCTAAAACTTTAGTCAAGGGTTACAGCCTTCATATCAGCTCTCGCATGTATATGTCTCTATAGATCATCAGAAAACTAAATTAAGCGTAAAATTATAAATATGAAATTATAGTCTTAACGTCGTAGACGAAAACCGTTTGGTAAAATTAGCGATTTGCGCTGTGAAAACTGGCAATTAAAATTAAACTCAACGAAACCGAACGGATTTTAAAACGCGTAGAATAGAACCTGTATATGGTTAAATAGCTATTGCACCTATCACAGTGAGTAAGCATGTATATAAACTATACTTCATATTTCCTCAGCTAAAAACAATACAATGCATACCTAAATTTACCATATATATAATCAGGGTACAATCGGAGGTGAAAAATGCCGGAGCCGAGGTCAATGAAACTTGCCGGAACCGGAGATGAGGAGAAATTAGGCAGTAACGATGATGGTTACTGCGAATTTTCGGAAACTCTTTCCTGAAAATTGCGACAAAAGTAAAACGAAACGCGTTCAAACAGATAAATTCTGCAAAATTATTCAAAATGTTACTACCGAACTTGCCGGCACCTCCGGAAAAAATTTTACCGGAGCTAGAGCCGGAGCCGAAGGTCGATTTTCTGCCGGAGCCGGAGGCAAACCTCCGGTTGTACCCTGATATATAAACATTTGAAACAATTTTGACGATTCTGATGAAAAAATGTTAGAAAAGTGGACGGATAGGAGATTTGTGACGAACTCTCCACAAGAAGCCAAACAAAATTTTAGCACTAAATCTAAATATATACAAGGTTTTAGCTTGGCCTGAATGAGACTTCAATTGGGTCCGCCAGTCCGTTCAAAACGCAGCTGACTTTTTTCGCTTCAATCAGTTTGGCCTGGACACGAAAACTTGTCAAACAAAACCTGACGGTTCGGGTTTATTGTGGTAAACAAAATATTGTTATGATGTTGAAACCTGATAATTTCTTGGTTTAAGTCGAACTGTTTTAAGGTTCGCGTGATCGTTAAGGGATGGGTGTTTGACTATATAGTGTGACATTGGCAAACTGTTTCAGACAGGCAACTAACTAAATCTCTCGGAATGTTATATTCTGCAAGACTGCCTTAGAATATAATATTAAGCTTTAGATTCATTTTTGCTTAGCCTTAGGCTTAGGAATATGCATATTCTACTGTTACAGCCCTGTTCTATACATTGGCTAATATTGTTAAAGTGATATAAAGATAAATAATAATACATGGATTAACGTTGCACTGAAGCA